>JAVTVJ010000536.1:0-206233 GCA_034509425.1 Eopsaltria australis
ATTATTCAAATGACTATATGTGTGCTGTGGAGTAGAAAGAAAGCTAGTAAATCAGAATTCAATAGTTACCAGTATTGAAGACATCCATACCAAATACATCAAATGTCTCACCAGAGGAAGAAAAATAGGAAACATAAAAGACCATTTGCTTGACATAGCTTGAGGAGCATTTTCATAGAATTTTGCACAGTTGGCAGATTTCACTGTGGATGAACTGGTAAACAAATCTCACAGAATGGCTCATATCTTTAATTCTTTCACATCTTTTAGTTGTTGCAGAGGCACAAGCAACAACACCTGTGATACTCTAATTTTGTTTCACCAATGAACAAAGATTGATATGGTAGTCAGAGAATCAAATTAGAAGGAAGAGACGGGAGTAAATATTCTGTCAGTGTTGTTCAGTGTTCCTGTGCAATAAAAGGAAATCCAGTTTTCTCATCCCTCCTCTTGCATTCAGATTTTCCTCACTACAACAAAAAGCTAAGCAATTCTCAGTGTCTTCAAAATCAAAAATGTGGGAACAGCAGTTTTTCTGAAAATTTGTTACCCAAGGCTTAGAGTAGATTCCAACTAAATTCTCCTGAGGTATGGGGAGGTGCAAGGCTGAGACCTATTCCGTCTCAAGTCATACTTGAAATTAACAGCACTATTATTTGTATGATGACCTTTCTTTATAGTGCTAAGAACTGGTTTTGTTTGGCAACAGAATTAATTCATTGGGACCTAGTCCCAGCAGCTGCTGCAGCCATTGCAATCCAGAAGGGTAAGCTGAAATTTCTCTCCCACTTCCCACCTTTTTCATATCCCACTGAAGATGTATGCATGGGGAAAAATTATCATTATAGGAGTGCAATATGCTATCTGCTGCATATTTTTGCCTTAAATAAAAAATGTATTCTTCCACCAATCCCTTTTCCATAAGTCATTTTAGCACAGAGTAAAAGAGAGACAATATGAAGTTTATTCCTGTGGGGTTACTTGTTCAAGTGCCTCTAATGCTAAGGGTGAGAATGTGCTTGAATAGTCCAGAGCTGTCCTGCTAAGATTAGAGTACTAAGTAGAATCTGACTACAGGTCCATTGTATTATTGCTTAACTTCTACTCATTTCAGGAGTTAATTATCTGTAAGAAGGTAAAATCATTAATCCACTCTCAGCTGGAGGTCAAGTAACTAAAGAGAGAAGAGATCTCACAGAGAAATTACTAAATTGAGATTCTTAAAGTCTTATTTGCCTATTTTAATCTTAATCAAATTCTTCCTCATGAATCTAGATGGGAACAACTGTCTTCATAACCCAAGTGAATCCACTCCCAACGTAAAAGTATTATCCACTTCACAGTACACCATCTCCAGACTGAGAAAACTGTTGGACAAAGCAACAGGCCTTGAAGACTATCAGGAATCTTAAATAATTACAGATAATGGTGTAAGGAAGTCTTTCAAGACTCAGAGCGCTCTGAAGCATTTCCCAGCCCATAAGCCAAACACACTTTATGAACTTCAGACAGAACACCTACTAAGCCTGAATTACCAAGACAAAAGATTAACATCAAGACAAAATCTAAGAAACCCAAATTCCTTGCACAGAGATATACAAATTCAGAACATATTTGAATTGTGCGTGGAAATAAATTTTAATGCATCTGAGTACCACTAGGTAAGGGAACAGAGATGTATAGAGCACTTGCTGAAATCTCTACAAGAACATCAGGGAGCCTAAAGGGGCCCATTATGTTGCATTTGGGGGGCATGCAAATGCCCATAGTCAAAATTCAAATTTGAAAAAAAAGAAATGACAATCTCATTACTATGCAAAAATGGGAAAGAACTGTTGGCTGCTATGCTGAGAAGGCTGTCATAAATCTATAAATAATCAGACATACTGATCACTTGGGAGCTTTTCCTTCTGAATTCCCTCAGTGTTTTGTCTTCAGTTGTCAGTAAATATGACATCTGTCCTCTCCATCAAGCTGGCTAATGGCCCTCATCTAACTCTGAAACATTGGACTAGCACTTGGTGAAGCCATCTCTACCCAGGAAATAAACATAAAGCCAATACTACAAAGTCTTTTGAATTTCTAGTAATTGTCCTGAAGAACTTAACATAAGGTAAGTAAGCACTTATCACCAAGCAGAACCTTGTCGCATCCCACAAAAGTGCTCTCCCAGCATACATGAACTGTGGCCAAGCAAAGGGTTCTTCCCCAGAGGAAAGGCCTGGGCTAGTCAAACATGCCTCCATCCTTTCCTGAGAGGGTTATTCAGGCATGCTAGCAATATCTCACTGGCAAGATTACAGGAGGCAGTTGATAAATCTAAGAGAGTTTGCATGTTCACTTATTGTCACAAAATTAAAGGAGAAAATATTGATGCAAAATCACTGCTCTCAATATAATATTGAAAAAACAAAATAAGGGATCTACTGCTAATATTAGAATAAAGTAATATAGATAAACCCAGAAATAACTGTTCAATTTACTCTAAACAGCAGTAGAGTCTCATTTGCTCTTTCAAAGGCATAATCAGTAGAAGGGCACATTTTTCTTCTTTGTTCTTTCCCATCCATTTTAATAGGTGCAGAACATCAGTCACATGAAATATAATGGGACAAGAAGATGGATGAGTACATTTGAAGCCACTAGTCACAGAACAGAAAGCATCCTGAGAAAGTGATACTGGCAGCATAGGATTCAACAATAGAGCCTGGACAATATTTAGTAAGTGAAACTACAGTGCTACATGATTTGGTATTTTCTCATTGGGCAAAATCCTTCCCCTGTCACTATTCATCATATTCCTACAGGTCAGACTTTCAAAGACATTCTCCTACTGAACATGACCAAAAGACATTTTTAAATCAGGGAAATACATAAATCTGGGGACAAAGAGGTCATTTGGAGATAAATTGGAATGACCTCCCGTGTTAAGAACTTCAAACTACTTCAAGATTTTAAATGGTTTAGTAAGATTCACACCTGAGATGAAATTTATTATGGTTACAGGAGTGAGGAGACTTGGTATCTATGTTGAACTGACAGCAACAGGACTCCACTACTGATGAACAAATACCAAAAATCCTGTTTCTACTAGGATCTGAAGAAAGCAATACCAACAAATTAACAATTAGATATTCCTTCACACTAAAAGCCTCTGATGTGCACAATACAATGAAATATATAAATTAAAAAGCAGCATGTCCCATTAGCTGCCTGAGAAGTAGTTCTGGGGAAATTGTAAGGAAAATTCCTATAAAAACTGATGTTTAATGTACATTGAAGGAAGAAATAGTCATCCAACAAACCAAATCAAACCCTTTCTGTATGTTGAGGAAGCGCTGAAAATGCAGGCAGGCCTACACTCTACTATAATGATTCACTTGTGTTATAACTTTACCAATAAATGCTAAGTGGCTCCATCTAGCACTTTATGATGGTTATTGTGATCACTATCATCATTATTAGGCAATGCTAATTCAGTTGCTTCATTAGCCATTTGCCGGGATCTCCACAGATAATCTTTAAAGCTTTAAATAATACCGAGCTTTATACAAGAACAGGAAAAGAGAAACCAGAACCTCTTAAAATATACCCACAAGAGAAGAATTAGAGCCAGACCTCCAAGTCCCACTGCTGAATGAAGTAGGCCCTATACCTCAATATACTCCAATCAACCATCCAATGGTGTGCAATATCCAGAAAGCAGAAAGACAGCTTTTGGCAAATTCTCTTAAACAGAGCAACATTCCTCTCTGGCATCACAACATGCACTGCAAGTGTGATGGTGTATTCTTTTTCTGTCAAGTACCTTATTGGAAGCTGCTTACAGCTACTACATCTGTTCTTGCTACTTCCCTCCTCTCCCACAAAATACAGACTGTTTTCGAACAAATCTCTGCAAGTGTATCCTGGTAAATAAAATTGCACATAGACAGGAGTTTCCTACAGTAAGTCATATATTTCAGAAGGGGAAATCCAGAGAGAATGGCAATTCCACATTAAGAGAAGTTCTGAGATTTCTCAAACAGTACACCTGTCGTGGGTTGACCCGGGCCAGGGGCCAGGTGCCCACTCAGTCACTCTATCACTCCCCCTCCCGCTGGGAGAGGGGAGAGGATAATACTAAAAAAGACTATCAGGGCGAGTAAAGGCAGTTTTATTACAGTGGGAAAAAAAATAGAACAAGCAAGTTGAAAGTTGCGCACGCAAGAGCAAGAAGGGAAAACAATCAATCTCTACTTCCCATCAGCAGCGATGTCCGGACACTTTCTGGGAAGCAGGGCTCCAGCACGCGTGGTGGTTGTTCGAGGAGGCAAACATGGACCAGCCCTGAGTGCCTCCCCCTCCTCCTCTCTTCCTTCCCTTATATATCTGAGCTGATGTCATATGGTATGGAATATCCCTTTGGCTGACTGGGGTCAGCTGCCTGCTGGTGTCCCCTCCCAGGATCTTGCCCCCCCCATCCCCTTCAGTGGGGGAAGGAATGTCAGAGGGACAGCACAGCTTGGCAGTAGCCAAAACACTGGTCTGTTATCAATGCCAGCTACCAAAGCAAAGTACAGCAGTGTAAGGCCTGTGAGCTTTACCCCAGTCAGACCCAATACAATTCCCACCCCTTATTCCATACCATTTGCATCATGCTCAGAAATCCTTTTCTACTCACACATGCAATTTAAGCTACATCCTTAAACCATCCCCATCACATTAACTACTATCTCCTGTCCTTTCGCATCCTTCCACGTGGTCTCCATTTCCAGCAGAACGTGGGGTCAGGGCAGGAGGAATAGTAAACTTGATTGTCGAGGACTGGCACCATCCCTGTTCATTGTGGCCTTTTTCTTGCCCCTTGCTGAAATTTGTTCTTTGTCAGCTCATGTCCCTTCTGCTACTTACATCCTGCAACATACAACTACCAACATGCATTATTCTTACCCCAAGGTTAAATCACCTTGGGGCACACACTGGGTCTCCCCATCCTCCCGCATTACCCACCAGGAATCCTAATGTGCTGTCCACAGGACCAAACTTCAAGACTAAATCAGAATCAGGAAATCCATTTGTACTACTTAATAAGTTGTCTAACATATTCACATCCAGGTCTGAATGTGTTCTTTGCTGCTGTGCTACCAACTGACAGAAGTTCTGAGCAGCTTTGACTATGTCTGCTTTTCCATCTTCCGGAGACAGCACCTTCAATGTAGATTGGCAATTTAAAACCTGACCAGTTTTGTCTTGATTTGCAAATTCCACTGCATACTTGGAGCAATCTAGTCCCAAGAGTTCTTGCTGCTGTTTTAAAATTTCATCCATCAATCTTGAATTATTCCTCTTGAAAATACCGTTATGGTCGTAGACGCTGACGTAGGAGATGCCCACGGCCATGCACCACACCACCAGGCTGGCCATGTCCGCGTAGCTCGGCTCCTCCTCGGTCACCACCAGCCCCACGTGCACCGGCAGCTTCCGCAGGGCGCGCCCGTCCGCGCGCCACCGCTGCCGTCCGCGCGCCGCCCCGCCGTGCGCGGGTCCCCGCCGCCGCCAGGCCGCGTGCGCCTCGCGGAACCCGAGCGCGCGGGCGGCGGGCGCTGCAGGCAGAGCAAGGCGCGCACCAGCGCGTGCAGCACGCGCCACGCCAGACCGCCCGCGCCGCTCATGGTACCGACCGACAGGAGCGCGCGGGGCCCGCGGGGGAGTGGCCGGGGAGCCTCAGCCGCTGCGCGCCGCCCGCCGCGCCATCCCCTCACGGAGCGCGCGTCCCCCGCCCGGCAACCGCCAGCGCCGCCACCTCGTGCGCGCTCCTGGCGCCCGCCGCCCGCGGTACACCTCACTCTGGAAAGAGCAAAACACTTTTAGATAAAGGAAAACTTGACTCACTTTTGGCTTCCCAATTTCATAGTACGTGAAATAACACAGTTTCATAAACTACTGAATATGTTTCAATAGTTAATCAACCTAAATATTTAATGATGATGATGCATAAATAACATCCAGGCATTTTGGGAAATTATTTTCCTATGTTTTTTCTCTAATCCCATGTTTTGATGAAATATTTAAATTTTTAATGAAGCATTTTATTTTGATGGAATTATATTCTTTAGTGAGAAACATAGATACCATCCATACTTACTCTATTCCCCATTTATAAACTTGTGTTTCTGTTTTTCCCAATTGTAATAGTAGAGTACATGAAAAATTCAAGTGAAAAACTATATTGCAATGAAAGATGTCATCCCCACTTTTAGCAACCTTGACTTCTGAGAACGCATTCCAAATGCTGAACTTTAACTAATAGTCAACCTTTTCTTCCATTAAAATTTATTTTGAACTGGCAGTTCCAATGACCCCAGATATCATGAGGAATCTGAATATTTCACATTCCAGTCATGGGGAAGACAAAGATTTGAATAATGATTGTTCCCTGAGCAGCTCTCCCTGCAAATTCATCACTATAATATGCAAAAAGCACATTACAAATGCAATCAAACATATAATATAGGTCAGTCAATAGCTCTGTTATATTACAGCTAACCAAAAAGAATCCTTTTCTCTGATTATTTCAGTTGTTCAGTCCTCATAAGGATTTAGTCAAGTTCTTCCAATCCCATGCTCGTCTTGGTCCCCAGGACACAGGTTCTGGCACAGCAGTACATGATTGTTATAAATAAAAGTGGGAAATTCGTGCTCAAATATGTAATATCGAAATATATAGTAAAAAAGGTTTAGTTGTAACCAGTTTTAGAACAAGCAGAGCCTGCCCAAGAAAAGAGTCGTGGCCTCGCCCAGGGAACTGATTTACATCCCAAAGACAGCATTACAGAGAACGGCAGCACATCAGGAAAACATTCAGTCGACTCCTGATATCTACATTTCCAAGGAGAACTTCCCGGCAGAGCTGATGGCAGAACTGATCGACCATCTCCGAAAATCCCATCCCAGACCGAGATAAAGAACATCATGAACCATCAGATAACACCCCCGGATGATGAAAAATCGATCAAGCACAGGATGCGTTTTTGTCCACCTCAGTTTCATGAATAGCATGCTTCATGAATATGCTGAGTGACAGATATAATGCCCAAAATCCGGACTTCTCAGTCAAAACTGTATATAAACCAGCTGTTAGAAGCAGTCGGCGTGAACAGAGGGAGGTCTGATGCGATAGAGGTCAGACCTGCGTTCACCCAGTGCCAACCCCGGGCTTGGCACTGTCTCCCTTTTCGATCGTGGCATTGCGTGTTCGAACTCTCGGACACGAAATAAATTTTATACTTGTTTTACTATAAATTAGGCGTATTTATTTATAACAATGATCTTTCTGACATTTCAGAGCATCTGAACATGTAAGAGGTTTGTGGCTCTTTCCCAGGAGCTTCACCACTTTGATGCATACGGACACAGAAGCTGCACTGACATTTGCAAGCAGGACAGTCCCTGAAAGCGTCTGCAGATCCTGGCCAGAAACAGCCTGGGTCTGAGGTGTGCTGAGACAGCCATGGCTGGCTCCTGTAGGCACTGATGTCTCTGGGCAAGCCCTGAAAGTCCAGAGCAAAACCATACCCTCCTCCTCAGGGCCATGCACCACTGCCAATTTCGTGTGGCTGGGTTCCAGCCTCACCTCTCGAGCAATGCTGCCTACTCTAGACACACAAAAGAAAATCAAACCAGAGTAAGACTGTTTCTAAACATTACCTTTCAAGTTCATCCCAATTCCTTTCAAATTTCATAAACTGAATTATTAAACATGATTGATATTTGCAAGTTTTTCTCATGGATCTTGAGTGAGACTGCTGCTAATGAAAAGTAGTTTTTACAAAACATGATTCCAGGAGCTAGGAAAAAAAACCCAAACAATCCTGCCCCCCCCCCAAATACTGAAAGATATGAAACAAAAAAGAAAAAATTCTCCAACTGAGTGAAGAACCCAAAACCTAAGTTTTATCTAGACAAATTAAAGATACTTGTAGACCTTTTGCAGATTAAACTCTCTCAGGTTCAACTCTGACATTAATATACCTGAAGCCCAGGAATTCTATGTGTGATGTGGTAGTTTGGAAGATTACTTGTTTCACTGTGCTTATGTTGTTCCAGAGGTCAAATGTCACAGCCAAAACCTCTAGAGAATAATAACCACTACCATAAAAAATCAGGTGACAATTAAAAAAAAGAAAAAGTTTGTTTTGCTTTACTTTGCTGATTATCATGGTTTGGTTTTGTCAGTTAAACATATAAACAAAAAACCAAAATCCCCAACCTTCAAACTGGAGAAGAAAAGAATGTAATATTTTTCCACCTGAAAGAAGAATATATAAAATGACCTAACTTCCTTAAAGTGAAGCAATAAAAAGCCACAACAGTAAGGGTCATGGAAGTCTACATCATCCTATTATGCAAAAAATGGCCAAATAGACACCCTGTTCTCTGCGTCTCCACATTAGTATTTTAAATTAAAATACAAACAATTATAGAAGAGAGCTTGCAGTGCATTATATAAAGACACTGCAGTTCCATTTCTAGGTCCAGCCCTAGAAATTACATAGAAGTATTTTAAAAATTCTGATTCACTATTTATTATAATAATATTATAGAGAACCTTTGAACAGTAGCTGATTTAATATCCTCTCTTAACAGACTCATTTTTGTTACAGTTATTGAGCAAAGTAAAACAAATGACAATGTTATTACACAAAAAAAAAAAAAAAAGAGAAAAGTAACTACCTTCACTGCAAACACAAAGTACATGTATCGAGAACAATCAGCAGAGAAATTCTTACATTCATTCATGTTGTCTTAGGTTACAGTGGTATGTATTCTATCACCATCTTCATGGGATGTTGGGCTGGGTAGAGCAGTGTTCCTGATGGCTGCAGAATGGTTTGCTAATGAGCCAGTCATTGGGGCCGGATGGAGCACTTTACTCACCCCCAACATTGCAGCTAGTGGCCCATCATCCCATTGTGAGATGCCCCGCCCAGGGGGAGGAACCAATGTATCCCGATCTGCATATAAACTGAGATTTGAAGCACCACAGGCAGCTTTTTCCACGGGATTCCCAGAGGAAGGCCAGACCCTTCTACACCACCACTGGACCTTCAGAGGAGAACTACACCTTTCACAGGATCACTGCTTCAACAGAATCACATCTATCACTCCCAGAGGTCTGCAACCACCTTCTAAGTGGACTACTACCAACACCCTGACCGACAGGGTGTCAGGTTGTATTCTGACTCTGTCAGTGTTTTTTGTATTATTACATTTTTCCTATTAAATTGTAGTTCTGACTTTGAGCCTCTCACTGATTTGCTTTCAAACTACCACACATGTCTTGATATTTTGAGGTGATATTTGCAAAGTTGGAAATCTTCCTGCATTTGAAAAAAAAAATCTACTTAACAGTATCGTCAAACTACTTTGCATTAAACTAAAAGATGAGAAAAGCCTTTGTGACTGAAATTAGCCAGTGGGTTCAAAGTTGCGGGGTTGAAAGAAAAGCAAATACTATTGCAAAAACCTCATACCATTTAAAAGAGCAGGTCAAATATAATCTGAAACTGAATAGTCTTAAAGCCAAAGATCCAAGAATTTTTCAGTATTTTTTAAAAATACAAATCCCTAGGGTTGGAGAAGTGCTAGTTATCACCAAGCCCTGCTGTGTATGTCTCCATTAAACTCAGTTTCTGAGAGAAAACTGGTGAAACAATCTACTGTCAGTTAACCCCACATACATGGTGGAGTGTTTGGCTGACATTTTATTGCCCTTCCTCTTCAATGAGCCGCAAAAAAAAAATACTGAACCTCTAAAATATGCTTATTTTTTGACAGAATGCTCAAGGTAGCAAGACTGGCTTTATCACATCACTGATGTATGGAACTCGCACAAAGATACATTTTGCCATAGGCCTAAGGATTATATCCACACCAAATCACATCAGGAAGTAAGCCTCAAGAAACGATGGTTCTGTAAAAATGTATAAAAATCTGATCATTAGAAGAATCCTTAATCCCCATTGTTAAATTCAAGATGCAAGAAACAAACAGTAAAATGACAGAGAAAATCATGTTGTTCAGTGCCTGAACCAGTTATTTTTTTAAATTTTCATGACATTGCATATGGAATCATAAAACCACAGAATATCCCTGCAGATTACAGATATAATCTCAGTATGGCTTTTTATAGCTGCCTCTGTTGTACCTATCCCCTGAATTCTTATCTCACATACTATTGTCTACTTTCTTATCTCAGGATTACTCTTTATCTTTCCTCTTGAGGTATGCACAGGAACTATATGCCTTTTACAAGACAGTAAACAAGGACAGAAAATGAAAGCCTGGCCCCAATTAAGTCAGTGGTAACACTTCAGAGTTTCCTGGATTTTACAAAAAATAAAGTGTTTTATCAAAGACTGTTGACTTGAGATCAAAAATAATACTTAGGTACTTGGCATATAATTCAGGTGTCATGTTCAAAAGAATGGTCACAAAAACTGCTCATAGGTTTAGGTTTTTAGAGAACCAGATGACAACCTCCTTACACGTGTAGTTGTATACATGGATGCTTTCCATACAGCCACTATCCAATCAGACAGCCAGAGCTGGTTATTTCAAGCTGCCTGTGTGCTCCCAGACCCAAATCCCAAACCTCCAGGACTCCTCAGGGAGCCTTTGTACCCAAACAGAGCTCTGTGGTAAGAGCCTAGCGTCAGACAAGAGGTGGCCTTAAGGATGTCTGTTCTCTTTTAAGCAATTGGCATACGGTGACTCAAAGCACAGAGCTGAAGGGGGGGGGGGGGGGGAGCAGGGCTCTGGGGACAATTACTGCTGGCAGCCAAGGCTCCCTGGAGCACTGTGGCACAGCATCCAGTGAGGGAAAGTGAGCTCCTCTACCAGGAATGAGTTGTTAGCAATGTCATGACAGTGGTGTCTCTTCCTGAGTCTGCAGAAACATTACGGCAATGGGATTATTTCTATGATTCAATTTCTATTGTTTCATGCTGCTTAATTATTGCTGTGAAGTAAATGATCAAGGAAACAGAAGAACCAGGAAAGCTGTGCCTGCTAACCACAAAGATAATCTCTTATCTATAAGAGAAGTCAATTTTTTAAACTAATTTTTTGGTCTTTTCAGTTCAGCAGAGGTTCTTTAAAGAAATTCCAAGACAGTTTTTAGGACATGGCTAGAAATATATGACAAGCTTTACTTGATTACATTTTGATCATACATTACTAATATGAGACAGTGCATCTTTGAGGGGAATTACATAAAGCAGATCTCTAAAATTGTTCAGTTAAACTGAAACAGTACTCCTGCAAGTTTGTTAACTTCTATTTTTGAACTTTTCAAATAGATAAGTGAGTATTCAGAAGAGCTACTTAGAAAAAAAATAAGAATCAGGGTTATCAGTTGTTTGTTTAAAAAATTTAGAGGAGCAAGAAGAAAAAGATATGAAATGCAGTACGATCAAACCACATCTACTTTTGCTACTGATTTAATTAAACTCAGATAATTCAGCTAATTTCCAAACAATTAAATTCAGATTTTTTTCTCTTTCATATTCTCCAGAGGCAAAAGTGTGCCACTACAGAATTTCTAATAAAAAGAGAGCTTAGATATAAACCAAAAATGTGTTTGTGCTGATGCAACACAAGCCAGTAGTTTCCCACTGCTGGTGAAATTCATGAGGGGCATTTGGAGGTGGCATTGATTTGGAGGTGGCAAACAAAGGTACACAGAAGTTGAGGAAAGTATCTACAGAAAAGAATGAGAGCTAATGGCAACCACCACACTGAGGAGTTGTCATGTAAATATCTCACATGGCATAAGTACCAAAAGAGAATATTAGTGGTTGAAGGTTGGTTCAAGGGGAAAATCAGTATTGCATCATCTAGTTACTCAATCTTCTGAACAAACACAAACTTCATCAAGACCAGAGAAGGCAGGTCCAAGTGCTAAGGAACACTGCTTGGCCCCCAGTCTTCCATATTCCAATGCCAGGTATAAGCAGCATCTCCTGAGACATGCAGAAGTGCCTCTGCTGTTTCAGTGGGCAGGCTTGATGTCTCTCTTGTGAGCAGCTCTGAGTTTGAAGAAATGTATCACTAGAACTTAGTACTTCAAGTAGCCTAAGGGATATCAACATGAACATAAAATCAGAACTCTAAACTGGTAAAAATTTGAGCTTTATGGTAATTATGGAAACCAATATAAGAAGTAAAAGGCATAATCGGTCTTCAGAGGATTTAAAAATGCTGCAAGCAACCTCTACTATTATTCCAGGTCAAATGTAAAACATAAATGTGCAACCTTCCAGTTTTAATCCCAGCTCCACCACTGACTTTGTGAGCCATCCAAGATAGCCTCTGTTTTCCCTTCTGGCTTTTCTCCTCTCTCCCTCTCAATTCTATGCCCACCTGAGCTAGATCTGCTTTTTAACATGTAACTCAAAAAAGAAGTTCGCACCATTCATTGGTTTACCTCTAAAAGCAAAGCTCTCTCTCCAGCTTTCTCCTCTTTTTCTCTGTGTTAACTGCACATTTTGAAAACAAAGCACAAAAGCAAACAGACATGGTTATATGACAGCCACAATATTCTGAAGAAAACTTGCATTTTCTTGAGTCTCAAACAAGGCTATTGAAGATTACTGCTGATTCCCTTCAATCCTAGCCATATTTCTCTTATGCTTTCTGCTAAATGGGAAGAGTCCTTACCATGCTGCTAACAAATGACTTGAACTCGCTTCTTTCACCCCTGCAGTGCAAGAGAAAATCAGCTGAGAATGGCAGATATCTGCTCTTAATGGACATGAGCATACACCAGATCCCACTCTCTCTAAGTGACTTGACATAGACTTCCTGGATGCACACTCATTAGCTCAATCCTGCTTATACAGCACACAGGAAATAATATTAAAGTGCCCCACGAAGTAGCGTGTAGGGCCATAAATTTCAAATTGAGACATCTTTCATTTCTGCACTGGTAGGCATATGGAGCAGAGGACTTGAGGGGGGTAGTGTGCCTGATCCCTTCTGTGGTGGTGGTCCAAACGCATAAAACCCTTTTCCCCCCCCCCCCCGAGAAAGTTGTGGAGACCCAAGGACTAGGACCCCCCCTGGGATGGAGCCCAGAATAGATTGCCCCAGAGAGGGGTTGAGTTCTAGGGGGGCTGGCCACCCTCTCATCATTGGCCCTGCTACCTGTCACTCTCCCGCCTATCTCCCAAATTCTGGGAAGATCCCTGTCACTCAGTTCATGATTGCATTGTTTGTCTCTCCCTCTCCTCCCCTCTCCCTTCCCGGTTGGCCCCTGTCCCTTTGTCCCTCCCTGGTTCCTCCCCAGTGCCCCTTCATGATTGGTTGTTACTCTCAGAATAAAGTCTGATGCCTGCTGAGCGCTGAGGTCCTTTGCCCCTGAGCTCAGGCTGCTGACCTCTGTGTTACTGTGTGCCTGTTGCTCCGGGCGGAGGAACACTCCCTTTGCAACACTCTGGCTCAGTGGACACAGCGTGGCTGCCTATATGGGAGGTGCAGCCTGCGGCCAAGAATTCTGATCCTACCTGCAGTGAACCTGGAAAGGGACACTTGCAGTAGCCGCCGCCAGGCTGCTGACCGAAACCCTGGTGGTCAGCTGTCCAGCCCACGCCAGCGGTACCCTTCCTTCCCCCAGTGAAGCCAAGAAATAAACCTGAGCCGTGCTGAGGACTGGTGAAGAGGCACTCAGAAGCACAAGGGTCCTTCACCAATGCATAGTGGTATCTCAAAAGCTTTCATTCTTAAAATATGACTATTTGACTTTTTATTTTGATCCCAATCTGTGCATGCAAAACACAGTTATCAAAAAAACCCATATCCGTCACACAAGCAAATGATGCTTTTGGAGATGGCCCCCATGGTCTCTGAACTGCTACCTCAGCAAAAGACAAGTGTGGAGTAATGGAATGGGGGGAAGAGTGAGAAATTATACATATTCTAATGATGTCTTCATTTTCCAGCAGCTCTACAACAAAAAGCTCTGTGATGCTGAATCTGACCTCACTAAAAACAGTTGCAGAAAACCTGCCCCACTGCAAGCATTTGCATGGTTTTCCTCCGCACACATGCTTTCATTTGTTTACTATATTTTTAAGTATATGCGTGCACAGACCACCCATAGTATCAGGTAGCCTAGCATGGGAAAGGTGACAGATGAGGCTAGGATTGCTTCTTTATATGAATATAAATTAATCTATCTGATCCACATATGCTAGTGAGCCACAGCTCATCCTCAGTCAATTCATGTCCCTGACAGGCTAACTTGTCCCAAGCTCTCCAGAAATCATGTAGATGAAAGAGCCAGGCCTGTGGTATAGGAATAACAGGACTGGAGAGTTAAAAAGGGATTTGCAAATCAAGTAGTAATGCCTGCCTTGGCTTAATTTAATTTATCATATTCTACTGCTGCTCCCCCCTCCCAGCAGCAAATCAGAATTGTACACAGAAGCAGTTATGGTGTGAGACACTACCCAATCTTTACTGCAGCACCTGGTTAAAAATATGCTCAGCATCCTTTGGGCTCTGACCTGCACACACTGAAACAAAGATAGGGATGAGTTTACAGATGAACACAGGATCTGGCAGTGAGCACACTAAGTCATTTCTCTTCTCTCCTTCTGCACCTTATCAGTGACATTTCCCTAACAGCACAAGATGCAGCACCAGGCTCACTGCATTTCAACTCCCCAAGGAAGCTCCCTGAGATCCTCCCAGGGATAACACTTTATCTGGCAAGCACCAGAGTAAAAAATGAAAGCATTAGGTAATTTTGCACCTTGGTTGCTCACATCCACAGACACTCCAACTCAATAGCAGAGAAGATAACAGAGGGAAGAATTTCTCTCGAATCTCTTAAAAACCCCACCTTTGGGTTTGCTGATAATTTCAATCACATTTATTACCATGCAACATTACTGCAAGGAATATTTTGAAAATGCATTTGCTCTAAACCAGACACAGCCTTTTTTCCATACACACATGTAGCCCTTTAAGAAATGTCTAATTCCTTTCACAGCAGAACCTGCATTTCTTATTCCCTGGCATAGAAATGCAGACACTGACCTACTCTACTCCATTTTACACTTTCAGATCAGTTTGGCAATCCAGAGCTGGGGAGGGGGAAAGCGAAGAGAGGGAAATGTGCTGCTGCTATGCTTTTCCCTGTGCTATTGCTGTAAGAAAAAATGATGGGATTACGACTAAATATTGAACTAAAGGGAAGTGTTCCACCTAGAGACCATCTTCACCAGGCAAGGCAATGGACACGTTACCTGCAAATGGCCACTCTCTCAGGAATGAATACACTTGCTGCTTCTGTGGTAAAAAATGATGCAGAGGTATGGCCCCCAGTAGTAATTAACAATGTTAATCTTCTTCTTCCTCTCTATGGTGATCAAAAGTCGTTTTTATATTTAATTAATGCAGAGGATCATCCTGGAAACTGTCTAATGAGGCTCTGGTCACATTACCATGAAAATGTGCATTAACACCGCAACTGAGGAGGCTGCTTCATGTGTAGAGAATCCACTTTGTAATTAGTCCACTGTGAAATGAATCACGCCAGGAGGAACTCGGAGGGAACCAGTTGGCACTGGGCACTTAGCTGCTGCTGTGCCAATAGACCACCAACATTCTAAGCTGTTTTTTCTCCCCTGCACTGCCTGTCAGCAGCAGTGCAGTCCAAAACTGCCAGTGTTCAGCCTCTATCAACAGCAATGTGTCAAAGCCAGAAGAAATTATAGAGAGGGAGAGAACAGATGCTGAAAGGCACTAAACTTTAGTATGTGTGAGTCTGCTATGCCAAGAGGAAAAAAAAAAAACAAACAAAAAGCTGCAAATCAAATACTGATTCAATAGGATCCGAGCAAAAATTATGGGCTGTTATGGGAAGTACTTGTTCCGTCTTTTCTCATTCTGAGGGAGCTGGGAACACAGCAGCAGCAGACTGCTACTCTGCTATGCACTACACTGTTAGGATGCTGAAAGATACACCAAAATAACTAAATGGGATTATAATCTTTGTCTAGTAGTATACAAAAATAACACACACACAATGAATGAACAAGCAGCACATCTCACCCATGGAACCCTGTTGTACTCAGTACCTGTTTAAAGGTGACGTTTCAGAATTATTTCAATTTTAATTAATTAATCTGAAAATTTAACATACTTCTCAGCCAGCACAGACATGCCATAAAAACTTTGTTCCTTAACTTAAAAATGCCTGAGATCACGGATCTAAGGCTTTCAGAGGCAGCAGTGCAATTTATCTGAAATCAGTCTTATTACCCAAGCCAAGGGCTCCCTTAAAACATCGCTGATATGGTTCAACGAGACTGCTGCTATATGACTGACATCTTGGCAGAAGATGCACAAAAATGTTAAAAGAATCCCACAGGAAGTCATCTGAAGGGGGAGTGGCATACAAGCAGAAAACAACAGGCACCCAAAATACTAATAATTACCAACCTCCCCCCAGACAATTTCACTAGCAATTGTGCAAAGGAAAGAAAAAAGGCAAAGCAAAACAAAAGCATCTCTACTTGCTGTCTGTAAAGCACACACATTTTTACTCTGGAGATGCTGGTAATATCCTCTGCACTCACCTGTGAAACTTCATAGAGCAGTTTGTAGTGCTCCTCTCTCTTCTGAAAAGTGCACAGATTGCAGCCCATCCTAATAAGCAACACAAGAGCAAAGCCTCTGATTTCCCCAGCACTGAAAGGCAAATGCACTGATGGGGAATCACCCTCCAGACTTGTCTCCTGTTTTTCATCAGTCACTCCAGCCCCGACACACAGGCACGCCACTGTTAGCTGGAAGCACAAGGCAGGGCAGTGCGTAGCAGCATGCTCTTCTTCCCTTTCCCTAACTATCTTACACTCATGTATACACACACAGAGTTTCGACTCAGTTCATGGCAACACTCCCCCTGTCTCTGCATCAGTGCACATGACTACACAGATTCCCACTCATGAATATTAATAGCCTCTCATTGATTATTCATGTCAGAACGTGTTAGCAGTGAGAGGTGTCATAGCTGCTGCTGATGACAGATGAATATTCACTAATTAAGAAGCAAATGTACTGTGGTTAAACAAAATTCACTTGTGTCAATACCATCTCTGTTTATTAAGGTTAGAGAGACAAAGCTGCATGCACTTCACCCACACTTGTCTCAATTTTTACAGTAATTGTGAGACTAATTCATTAATGGAGGTGGGAAAAGCACAAGTCTTATGTTAGGTCTACACCTTGTGCAACAGGGATCACAGAATACATTTAAAATATTTGTAAGCATTTTAGGATAGTGCTTGTGAAACCTGAGCGGATGTTGCTAAACATGTAAACTAAAGAAGGAAGGAGAGAAAATTAACCCAGATAGCTATACTGATAGCTCCAACTCTGACGCTGCCAAATTTAGCCAAAATTCCACTGTTCTCATAAAAGGCATAAGTCCATAACAATTCATCATGCATATCCAGGATACGTGGAAATGCAGGTGTGCCTGATCTGGTGCTTTTTACATAGAGAAAAACGTTTTACTGTTTATTAAATAATCTCACATTCAAATCTCTTTCTTGTATGTATAACAGATTAATAGTAATTATAGGCCAAATTTCTCAGAAACTCAACAGATACACCCTCTCGGACTCCCAGCTATCAAAGCTATTATTTCAATATGTCATTATATCCAGTTTTACCATTTGTAAATTAGATTTTAATAGTGCCACAATTCTCAATGTGTGTACAAAGGAAAAGATGTATTTAAAATTAAACTAAAGCCACATGTTAAATATTAAGGCCAATGGAAATCACACTTAATTCAAGGCTGACATTAATTCTTGTACTGTACATCATGTAATCCAATGGTAGTTATGCAAGATAAAAAGCCCAAGCTATAACAAAACAGGAGAGAAAAAGCAAATGTTGCTTTTGTTTTATCTTTACTTTCTCAGCAACTATGCTCATGAAGAACTACATCAAGAGCTTGTTTCAAAACATCTTTGATCTGGAGAGGATAGCAGGTGGGATCCAAAGCAGAAATAATTACTTGGAAACCAATGAAACCAGTTAGTTAAGACTGACACTGGGCCCTAGAGAGTTGCATTTACTAAGAAATCATGTACAGCTACTATTTTTTTGGGTGCAGTTTCCTGAAAGTTCTTTGTCAAACATTTAAAATCAATAACAGGAAATTATTCTAATGAGCACTAATTGATAAGAAATTGGCTTTGCATCTAGCAGCACCTCAAACACCAGCAACACTGTGTAGCAAGCAGATTAACAATCATGTGCTGCTTATCAGTTCAGCCCCTTGGGATATAATAATCCAATTTTCTGGGCCCTAATTTTACTTAATAGACAGGATAAGAGCCAAGCACAGAAACCTTATAGGAAAAACTGGATCACTGCAGCAAACTCTGCATAGAAGTAAAGTTTGCTAGAACGTCTAGGTAAATTACAAATAGGTTGAGACTAAATCTTAATTAAATTTCATCTCCTTTAATAAATGAGTGGAGTCAGGAAGAATCAAGTAATGACCATTAACAGAGCAAGCTCTTCACATACCAGCTTCCAGCACTGTTCTGAAAGAGAACAGTAAGATTAATTTTCATTTGGTGGAAGAACCTGAGCAGGCAGGTTTGGTTATGAATTTCCTCCAAAGCCCAAGGATTTCAACGACAAACCATGGAGGCAGGTTCATCACTGTTAGAAAGAATCAGCCTCTGTTCTACTCCTCCACACTCACATGAAATGCTGTTCATGCTCAGAGGTTTAAATCCATGTAGCAAACATCAACTCAATCTTTGAAGGTTTCTACATTGTGAGGTGCAGAAAGATTCTCAGATGTGTAAATTTTGAACTTAAGAAAGTCAGATCAATGAACAAGACAACAGTCATGCAAGGACAACCATGCCATTTTTCAGTGAAAGTGTTCTCTTCTTCCACTGACACAATTTCCTCTGACACATACACAGTTTGAAAGCTAAACTACAGTCTTGAAAGGAAACATTATTTACCCTGGTATATTTTTGATAGTTTCTTAAAATTAGTTCTTAAAAAATCAGGGAAAAACAGGACATATTACAGAATTCCAGTTATATACAAGAAACAAACAACAACAAAAACCAATAGACAAAATAAGCAATGGAAAGCTCCAGTTAAGTTTTCAGCAGTTTCCCCTTACAGTGTCTATTTTATTTTGTTCTTTCTCTGGTTGTTTTGTTTACTTCTCTGGAGACAACATAAGCTTCTCCATTAATTTATCAAGTGCCTGCCCTCTGCTCATACAGAGTAAAAAGGTTCTGTCTTCTGCTTCTGCAACCACTAATGGGAAAGTCTGAAGGGCTGAATAGATTTATTAGAGAAGGAAAGGTGTACTTCCAGGTTCCTGAGCTCCATCTAAATATGCAACTTGGATCTTACATGTGGTCAAAATATTAAACTTTGTGCAGCATAGAATAACATTCAAGGCAAAACTTGGTGGAACTATTAACTAAAAAAAATATGTGATGTGCTTTTGTCAAGGTGAATATGATATTGGTAAGATAGCAACTCTTTCTTTCCCTCTTCCTCATCTTTATTGCCCTCCAACTTTTTGTAGCTAAAGGGATAAAAAAGGTGCAAAAACATAATCAAGTCATTCTTATTTTATATGTAATTCATAGATATTTTAAAAATTCAAAGCTTTCCTTAATTGTGGAGTTCTCTATGATCACTGCCTACAATTTAATCTTACCATAAAAACTAAAATAATAATTTACAGTCAAACCAGCAATCAATAATGTAAACAGATGGAGTTTAATTTTAAGAGAGTTACAAAAACAATTGTTAACATTTTCAAACAATGTGCCTTGTTTAGGTCCCCTAATTAATTTTAAGAATCTAGGACATGACTTATATTTTATATAGTTACCTCACTGAGGTACAGCAATGTCTAATTATAAGCACCCATGCTTGAAAATTTATCACTGCAAAAAATTCTAGACCATGACACTGCAAATTAAAGACCACTCACTCCTTTATATCTTCATCACACAGCTAAAAGACACAGAATAAAATATAACATTCATTTTAAGTGAGGATAGTGAAGCTATTGGTCCAAACTCAGTGGTGAAACCCAGTGAAGCATATGTGGAATTCCAAGTTTTCTTTGCAAGCACTTGAATTCACACTGTCCTCCAGAGGTACCAACCCCACAGCATTTACTCTATAAATTTTGAGGAATTCCCAGAAATCTGGCTCACAGAACAGATGGCAATGCAATTTATAGTCTAAGGGCTGCATAGCTGTAAAACAAAAGTATCATGAAAAATGGAGCTGGAGAAAGCTTTTGCATATCCCCACTGTTCTGAACAAAAGCTTGAACTCATAAAGTTTAATCTCAGTCTGGGTCGATCTTTTAGTCCATTGTGATATTTAATGTTTATCATAAAGCCTCAGCTGCTGGAATCAGGTGATCATATGCATCAGTCAGTTTGCATATTAGAAAAACAAGGAATCTTCCAGACCTATGATTGCAGAGAAAAACTTAAAGACCTTCAGTAAATATAACCCAAAGACTCAGAATTTGCATATAAACTAGCCAGCTTGAACTCTAAAATAACATAATGTATATATTAACCAGTAGGCTAAATGAAGATGTAAACTATGGAAATATAAAGTCTTTGAAATGGGCTTAGGTTTCAATAAAATGGATTTTTGAAAATATAATAAACTGGAAAATCTCACCACACTCCCTACAAGACACATGAAAGTCTTACTCAAAGTAAAAATGCTGTATGTTTTCTGCAGTCATCAGATCATACTTAAAAATGCATGAACATAAAACCTAAGAATTTGTATCTATGACAAAATGCAATATTCTCTGGAACATTAATTTAGAAAAGACACTTGTTTAATCTCATATCCTTTACCACAGCTACCAAGATTTCATGCACTGGTCAAAGAAACAGCAAAATGAAAGGTGGCAAGAGAAGAGGCAGGACGTGGAATTCCTATGTTCAGTATTTCCCAGGAGGGCAGTAATTTCTCTGAAGACTATTTAGGCCTATCTGACTGTAAATCAAATGGGCCCCATAAGTGGTATTTTCCATTGGGCTGAAATGCCTCCTGGAAGGTAGGGAGCACCCATAACATCATATTGCACAAGTCCAGTCTATTGATATCTATTGATTGCTTTTCCATGTATCCATGATTAAATTGACATGGGATCTATGAGATCCTATGGGATTTATGGGATTCCTTGTCCAAAATGCAAATTCCTGTCTAAAGGGAAATGGAAAGCAAGCACATGAGGAATCCTCTCAGACACGATTGCTGACAATACAAGTTCTACTTGTTCTTTTTGTTCTGTACAGGTAAAAAATAAAATACACCCCGTTTTTAACCCATTTATCTATCAATACAATGTGAATGAGCTGGCTAGTATTCTTTGGGAAAAGTACAATTCCTTTACCACATCTACTAGCCAAATTTCAAACTGCTCAGAAACTTTTTTTCTCTTTTCTTTCTCAAAGTGTTGTCCAGGATATTTTTCCCATGGTTTTTACTCTGAGTGGCTTCCTTATCACTTTTAAACTGGTGCCATAATAATTAGGGAACCATTGCAGAAAACCAAATGATGCCTATACTGGACTTTAAGGCCTTAGGAATACATAAAGGTTGGTGTGAGGTCAGGACTTTGTTAACATCTTCTAGAAGGACCTTGACTTTCTTGACTTTCTCTATCTCATCAGTTAGTTATAAGGAAAGCATCTCACACAACTTCACATTTTTTAAACCATATGATCATGTGAAACCAGGCTGATGGCTCTTAACTGCACTAGAGAGTTTTAACACTATGGAGTATACAGAATAGAATTACTCATAAACAAGCTTGAAACAATTTAAAGGAAACAAAGATTAATCAGGATAGCCAAACCTAAAATGTATGAACAAAGTTGTGGGGAAAAAACTCTGATTATGGAGAAATTTAGATGTGAAGTCCCATGTCAATAAACATTAAATAATGCACTTAGGGAACACTGCTAAAATATTCAAAGTTAGGGTCTCTAAAGTAATTATATCTACTCAGAAAATAGATTTGGAGTTGTGGATAGTTTCCTCAAATTGCCTGAGGAAAAGACTAACAATGGAGCAGGAACTGTTGAAACTGCACAAACACCAGAAATATCCGTATTTTAATACAGCCAGCAGTCCTGGTCTTTCCATCTCTAAATCATTTAAAGAAAATGGAAGAACTATGAAGCACAAATGAGAAATTCAGATGTGTAATAGTTCACTTTTCCTGCATCTTCCATCTTAATCTATATGTATTCTCCTGATACAGAAGGCATTCCTTCTCACATTACACAATGAAATAATAAGATGATACATTTAAAACAACAAAAGGAAGCCTGGATTTTTTTTTTCCAAGTAATTTGACAGTGGAATGCATTACTGAAACTCAAAGGAAGCAAAAAGCAGAAAAGAGTTCAAAAAGGTATTAGACAACTTTACAACAGATAACTGTTCACTAGTCATTTACCTGTCTAAGAAACCCATAATTCATCAGCTCCTGGGAGCTATGAAAGACAGAACAGCTCTGAGATTTCCCTCCATGCATCTCCTTTCTGTTAGCTTGCCTGTGTTTATTATTTTCCTCTTCAGGAATCTAATATTGGCAACATGATCCCTTTACTATTTCAATTCTAAAGCTCCAAATTTACCAGTTCTTGCACAAAAAACTAGAATATGTACTTAACTGAATGTTCCTTAGTTAATGTTAGCTGCTAATACAGCATGGAGTCCAACAGCATTAATGATCACGTAATGACTTTGAACTTCAAACACATCTAGAAAAGTACATTTTATTATTGCCCTAATCAGTTTCAAAGCTTTTCAAGCTACATCTGTTTAAAAATTTTAAAAAAATTAAAAAAATATTTTTCCCAACAGCTAAGGATTATATGTTAGTTTTTTTATATCTGTGTGGGAAATAAAGACCATTTGGAACTGAGGTATGCCAAGTTCAGGCCCAGATCAAACAACGGCAAATATCAATGAAAAGTCTCAATGAGAAACTAAACTCACAGTGCAAAACTAATTCAAGTGCTGAAGCCGCAGGGACTGGTTCAGAGGACGAGAGCAGTGATGAGGAACTCCTTGGCTCTGTTCTTTCCTCTGATACCTGTGTCATTAGAAAAGCTCTTCTTTTTTACATTCTTATAAAATAAGTAACACCAGTCTTGCAAGGGCATCAATTCAATAAGCCTTTTAAGACTTTACAGAGCTTTTCAAAGAATGTATTATGGAAGGTTGTTACACCCATCCAAGTTCTGCTGAGGCCACCCTTGCAGTCTCCAGCACTCAAATGTAATTAATATGTCTTGTGTGGTTTCTCAATTAAAAGATTTCAGGTTTATAGTGCTAATCAGTATAGAAGTACAAAATGAAAAATTACTCATGACTTGAGAAACTCCCTTGCTAAAAGTCCCTTTGATTGTAAGTACCATTAGTTCAATAAATCTACAAGAGTAGTTTTGGTACACCCGAATATTTCAAAAGTGAAGATGCTGAGAAGAACAGTTTGTCATGAATATGGCACAACCAGTACAGAGACACATTTACCAATATGGACACGCCACTGTTCACTTTCAAAGCTCATACAAGTGACAATCTGGAAAAACTGTTGAAAGATACAGCAATAAAATAATTCTGTCTTGCCCCATATAAATGGCCTACTGTGCCCTAGAAAAACACACCAGGATTAGGGAAGTTTTCATAGCCTTGAATGGATTTTCACGGTATCGAAGCTAAAAAGAACTATACTGAATCAGGCCATAGAAGCAGCTGCTTTTCTCCTCCACCAAAGTAGAAAGATGTTGTAATAGAACTGTCATAAGTTAACATTACTATAGTAAAAATTTTTTTAACACAGATATGACCTATGTCTCTAAAGAAGTAGTCAGACAGTGAGGATTTGGATGCTTATGTGTAACTAATCATGACCTCATCACCCTAAAGACAGTATTAGGTGGTGAATGTGGCTGAATCTCAAACACAAACTTGATAGAATGATGGATGCAGGAGTACACCACGCAATGCTGCAGAAAGAACTGCCCACACTACTCCCATGCCTGTCAGCTAGTCAGACTAGCTGAGTTTGGTTTAGACTGGCTAGTTTGATTTAAAATAACAATGTGAACTAAAATCAACTCTGTTTGTTGACAGTCACTAACAGACCACCATAAAAGCACCATTAATTCTGTTGTTGTCAGAAAATTATTTGTAATGATCTAAAATGAATGCAGCTTCCTCTTCTTTAAAATCCCCTGTCTTAGGTTACAATGGTATGTATTCTATCACCATCTTCGTGGGATGCTGGGGGCCGGGCGTGGCAGTGTTCCTGATGGCCGCAGAACGGTTTGCTAATGGGCCAGTCGTTAGGGCCAGGCGTGGCAGTGTTCCTGATGGCTGCAGAATGGTTTGCTAATGGGCCAGTCGTTGGGGCCGGATGGGCACTTCACTCACCCCAAACATTGCAGATAGTGGCTCATCATCCCATTGTGAGATGCCCCGCCCAGGGGGAGGAACCAATGTATCCCGATCTGCATATAAACTGAGATCTGAAGCACCATAGGCAGCTTTTTCCACGGGATTCCCAGAGGAAGACCAGACCCTTCTACACCACCACTGGACCTTCAGAGGAGAACTACACCTTTCTCAGGATCATTGCTTCAACAGAATCACATCTATCACTCCCAGAGGACTGCAACCACCTTCTAAGTGGACTACTACCAACACCCTGACCGACAGGGTGTCAGGTTGTATTCTGACTCTGTCAGTGGTTTCTTTTTTTCTTTTTCTTTTTTTTGTATTACTACATTTTTCCTATTAAATTGTAGTTCTGACTTGGAGCCTCTCACTGATTTGCTTTCAAACTACCACAATTTTGGCGCCCAACGTGGAGCAGGCCCTGAAGAAAGTCAGAATTACAATTTTGTGTTCTAGAAGCCACCTATTCACCATGCTACTCAACATACTTACATGTGTCCTGTACCTTGCTCTATATATATTTCCACAGACAGGAAATTACCTGCCTGTGGTAATGCTCCTCTGTAGGCCGGGGTATCGTATAAAAATTGCTTTACTAGTTTACTATGTCTATTGCATGATAACCTCCGAGGCAATGAACACCATTCTGAATATATACTCAATTTTGTTTGCTTGTCCTGGTATGGGCTATTACATCTGGGGCCTCCTCAACAATCGCACCCAGCCCCTAGGGGAAAGAGTAGAGAATGGTTTCTTTCAGCCTTTCAGACCTGACACAACAGTTTTTGAAAATATTGAGTTCCCTCTGGATGGCAAAGATGGTATAATCTTGCTGTTAGTTCTGCTTTGTCTTCTTTGTACAGCCTGCACCGTGTACACCATGCTTAGAGTCAGAACAGTGCTCGATGCAGCACAGTATCCTCAGGATGAGGACAAGAAAAGCAGCAGAACAACAGGCACCATATCTAAACAAACTGTCATAGAAGAAAAAGAGACTGAAAGAAACGACAGTCTCCACACAAGCCATCACCAAGCTAGAACAGCCTAAGCCAGTAGCAGTTGCCCCCCCTTCAGAAAAAGAAAACCAGGAGCAAATCAGCCCGCACAGCGACCGATGAGGAGACTGGACCTTCGCACCAAACAGAAGAGACGGAGCCAGAGATCATCACTCGCTCTTTATCCCTGGGTGAGCTGCGTGACCTATGGAGGGAGTTCACCCGCCAGACAAATGAATCCATCCTGACCTAGCTTCTTCGCATCTGAGACGCTGCAGCCAATGACACCATGCTAGATGGAAGTGAGGCCAGGCAACTTGGATCCCTGACCCAGGATGTAGTCATTGACCAAGCGATCGGGAAAACCCAAGAAACTCTCAGCCTCTGGCGGTGACTGCTAGCAAGTGTAAGGGACAGATACCTTTGTAAAGAAGACCTCCAAGTGCACCAAGGAAAATGGAGCACAATGGAACAAAGTATCCGATGCCTGAGAGAATTGGCCGTGCTGGAGATCATTTTCTCAGAAGATGAGAGATTCCCTAAGAACCCAGATGATGTCCAATGCGCGTCACAGATGTGGCTGAGATTCGCACAGCTTGGACCAGAGATATACTCCTGTTACCTAGCAAAACTGCAATGGAAGGAAAGAGCGGACAAAGTGGGAGTACTGGTCAACAAACTAAGAATTTATGAAGACACTGTCACCGCCCCATTTCGCACCCATGTCTCATCTGTGGAAACACAGCTGGCTGAGCACGTCCGGAACTTGGAAGAGAAACTCAGAAAGGAGCTGAAGCAAGAAATTCACCACATCTCACCAGAACCAACAAGGGTCTCTGCTATTAAGAACCAACATTCCCCAACCAGAGAAAGAAGATACACTCCACGAAGTAACCTCTAGTTTTTCCTTCAAGAGCATAGAGAAGACATGAGAAAGTGGGACAGAAAACCCACCTCTTCCTTAGCAGCCTGAGTACGTGAACTGAAAAGAAGAACAGCTGCCACAAGGAGCCCACCTAGAGTCAACACTGCTCCGGTCTCTTGTGAACAGAACTCAGAACAGTATAAGAATGATGATATGACCAATCCTCTTGAAGGGACCTCAAAAACATATTTACAGGAAGAGAGCAACATGTACCACGATCAGGAATAGAGGGGCCCTGCCTCTAGCCAGGTAGAGGAAAGGGACAACCGGATCTATTGGACTGTGTAGATCCGATGGCCTAGCACGTCTGACCCACAAAAATATACGGCTTTGGTTGACACTGGCGCTCAATGTACCCTGATGCCATCAAGGTACGTGGGAACAGAATCTATTTCTATTTCTGGGGTGACAGGAGGATCCCAGCAGCTGACTGTATTGGAAGCTGAAGTAAGTTTAACTGGGAATGAGTGGCAGAAACACCCCATCGTGACCGGCCCAGAGGCCCCATGCATCCTGGGCATAGACTATCTTAGAAATAGGTATTTCAAAGACCCAAAAGGACATCGTTGGGCTTTCGGGATAGCCGCAGTAGAAACAAAAGACATCCAACAGCTAAATACCTTGCCTGGTCTCTCAGATGACCCCTCTGCTGTGGGACTGCTAGAAGTTGAAGAACAGCAGGTACCAATTGCCATGGCGACAGTGCACCGACGACAGTACCGCACAGACAGAGACTCTATGGTTCCGATCCACGAGATAATTCGTAAACTAGAGAGCCAAGGGGTGGTCAGCAAAGCTCATTCACCCTTTAACAGCCCTATATGGCCAGTGCGTAAGTCCAGTAGAGAATGGAGACTGACAGTAGATTATCGTGGCCTGAATGAGGTCACACCACCACTGAGTGCTGCTGTGCCAGACATGTTGGAACTTCAGTATGAACTGGAATCCAAGGCAGCAAAGTGGTACGTGACCATCGATATTGCCAATGCCTTTTTCTCCATTCCTCTGGCAGCAGAGTGCAGGCCTCAGTTTGCTTTCACCTGGAGGGGGGTGCAATACACCTAGAACAGACTTCCCCAGGGGTGGAAGCACAGCCCCACCATCTGCCATGGCCTGATCCAGGCTGCACTGGAAAAGGGTGAAGCTCCAGAACATTTGCAGTACATCGACGACATCATCGTATGAGAGAACACAGCAGAGGAAGTCTTTGAGAAAAGAAAGAAGATCATCCAGATTCTCCTAAGAGCTGGTTTTGCCATCAAGTGAAGTAAAATTAAGAGACCCGCTCAAGAAATCCAGTTCTTAAGAGTCAAGTGGCAAGATAGACGTCGCCAGATCCCGACAGAAGTAGTTAACAAGATCACTGCTATGTCCCCACCTACGAACAAGAAAGAAACCCAAGCTTTTCTAAGAGCTGTCGGGTTTTGGAGAATGCATATCCCAGAATACAGCACAATTGTAAGCCCTCTTTACTTTGTGACACGAAAAAGAAATGATTTCCAGTAGGGTCCTGAGCAACAACAAGCATTCAAACAAATTAAGCAGGAGATTGCCCATGCAGTAGCCCTTGGGCCAGTCAGAACAGGACAGGATGTGAAAAATGTGCTCTACACTGCGGCCGGAATGAATAGTCCATCCTGGAGCCTGTAGCAGAAGGGACCTGAAGAGGTTCGAAGACGACCACTTGGGTTCTGGAGTCGGGGATACAAAGGATCTGAGGCCAGCTATACCCCAACCGAGAAAGAGATTCTTGCGGCTTATGAAGGAGTTCGAGCTGCCTCGGAAGTAATTGGCACCGAAGCACAGCTGCTTCTGGCACCCCGACTACCAGTGCTGGGTTGGATGTTCAAGGGAAAGGTTCCTTCCACACATCATGCCACCGACGCCACATGGAGCAAGTAGATTGCGCTAATCACACAGCGAGCCCAGATAAGAAACCCTAATCGCCCTGGGATTCTAGAAATTATAACAAACTGACCTGAAAGTGAGACTTTTAGATTATCTTCTGAAGAAGAGGAAGGGCAAGTGACACGTGCTGAAGAAGCCCCACCATATAACGAGCTACCAGAAAGTGAAAGACCATATACCCTCTTCACTGATAGTTCCTACCGAATTGTGAGTGCTAACCAGAAGTAGAAAGCTGCTGTATAGAGCCCCACACGACAAGTTGAACAAGCTACTGAAAAAGAAAGTGGATCGAGTCCGGTCGCAGAGCTTAAAACCGTCCAGCTGGCTTTATATATTGCTAAGCGAGAGAAGTGGCCTCCGCTCTATCTCTACGCTGACTCCTAGATGGTAGCTAACGCTTTGTAAAATTAGTTGAATCGCTGGAGAAAGGCCAACTGGCAGCACAGAGGAAAACCCATCTGAGCCGCTGAAATTTAGCAAGACATTACTACCCGTGTAGAGAGGCTGACTGTGAAAGTTCGACATGTAGATGCACATGTACCCAAGAGTCGGGCCAATGAAGAGCATCGTAACAACGAGCAGGTGAACCAAGTTTCCAAACTGAGAGTATTACAGGTAGATCTAGACTGGCAGCACAAGGGAGAATTATTTCTAGCTCATTGGGCCCATGATGCCTCTGGTCATCAGGGACGAGATGCAACGTACCGATGAGCTCGTGACCGAGGGGTGGACTTGACCATGGACAGCATCTCACAAGTCATCCATGGCTGTGAGACCTGCGCTATGATCAAGCAGGCCAAGCGGGTGAAGCCTCTGTAGTACAGTGAACGATGGTCGAAGCATAGGTATGGGGAAGCCTGGCAAATTGACTACATCACCCTTCCCCAAACCCGCCAAGGCAAGCACTACGTGCTGACCATAGTAAAAGCAACCACTGGATAGTTAGAGACCTACGCTGTGCCTCATGCTACTGCCCGAAACACCATCTTAAGCCTAGAAAAACAAGTCTTGTAAAGACATAGCACCCCTGAGAGAATTGAGTCGGACAATAAGACCCATTTCAAGAATAGCCTTATAAACAGCTGAGCCAGAGAACATGGCATCGAGTAAATATATCATATCCCTTATCATGCACCAGCTGCCAAGAAAGTTGAACAGTGCAACAGTACTTAAAACCACCCTGAAGGCACTTGGCAGGGAGACCTTCAAAAATTAAAAAGTGAACTTAGCAAAAACCACCTAAATAGTCAACACACGAGGCTCCATCAATCGAGCTAGTCCTGCCCAGTCTGAACCCTTGCACACAGTAGACGGAGAGAGAGTCCCTGTGGTACACATGAGAAGTATTTTAAGAAAGACTGTTTAAATTAGTCCCACCTCAAACAAAGGCAAACCCATCCACGGGGTTGTTTTTGCTCAAAGACCTAGTTACACTTAGTGAGTAATGCAGAAAGATAGGGAAACCCATTGTGTACCACAAAGAAACTTAATTTTAAGTGAGAACTGTGTGTAAAGTTTCATTGTATATGTATATATATGTATTAAGGGAGGTACTAGTTTGGGTATCACATAGATGGTGATAGAATAAGGGGTGGATAATGTCTTAGGTTACAATGGTATGTATTCTGTCACCATCTTCGTGGGATGCTGGGGGCCGGGCGTGGCAGTGTTCCTGATGGCCGCAGAACGGTTTGCTAATGGGCCAGTCTTTAGGACCAGGCGTGGCAGTGTTCCTGATGGCTGCAGAATGGTTTGCTAATGGGCCAGTCGTTGGGGCCGGATGGGCACTTCACTCACCCCAAACATTGCAGATAGTGGCTCATCATCCCATTGTGAGATGCCCCGCCCAGGGGGAGGAACCAATGTATCCCGATCTGCATATAAACTGAGATCTGAAGCACTATAGGCAGCTTTTTCCACGGGATTCCCAGAGGAAGACCAGACCCTTCTACACCACCACTGGACCTTCAGAGGAGAACTACACCTTTCACAGGATCATTGCTTCAACAGAATCACATCTATCACTCCCAGAGGACTGCAAACACCTTCTAAGTGGACCTACTACCAACACCCTGACCGACAGGGTGTCAGGTTGTATTCTGACTCTGTCAGTGGTTTCTTTTTTTCTTTTTCTTTTTTTTGTATTACTACATTTTCCCTATTAAATTGTAGTTCTGACTTTGAGCCTCTCACTGATTTGCTTTCAAACTACCACATCCCCACAGCATCAAAGGTTTATTTTGTATACTGTTTAGGCTTTCTAAAGCTTAAAATCACTGCCAGTGCACTTGCTTTCTAGAAGATCATTAGGTACATTTCCCAGCAAAGCCCAATCAACCTGGTTTTTGTTACCTTACCGTCTGCTCTGGAAGAAAACTAATGTTATTAGATGTGTCTTTCCCTGAAAATTGCTGGTGTTTGGTTACTGTGGCAGCTGTCAGGGAGGTGCAGGGGTCTTTCTGCTGGATGCTGACCTGGCAGGCTGCCTGGGCACAGCCTGGTCCTGGCCCCGTGCCAGCCACCCCACCCATGTCAGGGTGCCCTGAGCCCTTGCAGCACACCAGAGCTCAGCCTTGCCAGTGCACCCTGCCAAATGCCAGATCCCTGCAACCCTCACCCATCAAGAAACAGAAATGTTAGGCCTGAACTGAGATATAAGGAGTTAGGAGGAAAAATGTAGAAAAAGTAAAAAAACTCCTTCAGAACTACATGGATGGAGACAAATGAAATGCGATTAACGACGCCTCTTTTCCTTCTGTTTTGATGTCCTCTGGAAAAGAAATCAGCCTAGCAAATCCTCCTTTATCTCTGAACGAAATTTCAGATCCTTAGTCTGAACCTGTCTCCTTTTTCCTGGAATAAAAAGCCAAAACAAAGATCTTGTCAGCTTCAGAGGGGAGATTTGTCACACATCAGTGGTTTGCAGGGGTGGGTGCCCACCCAGCCCTTGCTGCCTGGCCACAGGGACACTACTGCTATAGCTCGCTGGTTCCTCTGTCCAGCCCGGCGTAAGTACGACAGACTCCAGCTGGCTATATTTCCAGTAGTGCCCTGTAAAGTTTTATATTATTTTTCGGTGTAATACCTACTCGTCCTCCGATCCCAGGCACGGTGCCTCTGCTCGGTGGTTGCCTTCCTCACCACTGTGCTACCTCAACCCCCTGTCCGTTAGGATGAGAGCCGAGGGAATCCCGAGGATTCCACACAGGGAGGAAGGCGTGGAGGGTCGTCTTGGGTTTGGTTCAGGAGGAATCACAAAGGCAGGAGCGACTCTAAGCTTCAGGCAACAGAGAAGTTTATTCCCTGGAACCCCAAAGTCACAGGAGCCCCGACTAGCTCTCGACAGCAACTTATATAGTACAATAAACAACCAATCAGGGTAAAGGCTCGGGGTGGGATTAAGGCGGGAGCTTTCAACAGCAGCAAATAATATAGAAACAGGGGAGTGGTTTGGGGATAACAACAAATCATAAACAGGGGTACAGAGAACTTTCCAGAACAACCTGTCAATCACCTGTGTGATAGACAAATACCATATTCAATAGGAACAAGGAGTGTCAACTTTGGGTGTTAACTGGGGTGTGACTACAACCAGGCTAAACCATGGATGTTTTTATAGCAGGGGGGCGACTCCCCGATGGACCAATCCACCAGGAAGTCCTCAAGCCCCTAGGTCTCGTTTCTATATTGACAACTGCCACATCTCCCCCTTTTCTTTTATTTAAAAAAGCCCGTTGTACTAACGATACTAGAATATTTTTTAAGCAAACAAACATACTTAACACGATAACGATGACGATTAGGATCCATAAAATAGATTTCAACAAGTCCATGCCCCATTTTGAAATGCCCCAGTCACTCATTAGATGGTCCAACCAGTCTTTACTTTCAGTCCTTAGTTGAGTGAATTGTCCTTGCAGTTCTTGTAGCGTTGCATGGATGCTTTTTGAATGGGATGATAAGTTCATACAACACATCCCTTCAAAGTCCTCGCACCCGTGCCCGTGTGCGAGAAGGAGAAAGTCAATCGCCGCCCTGTTCTGCAGGGTGGCGTGCCTAGTAGTGTCCTTATCTTCCAGCAGCTGGGTCAATGCCCAGGACGTGAGGTTGGCTTGTCTGCCAAGCCAACACTCTAAATGGCCTAATTCCCCCAAGGCCTTAGCTGCCGCCACCCAGGGCACGAATATGGAGGCAGCCACCCTCTTTGAAAAACTCCAATGTTCAACAGCCGAATTGCAACTTTCGTCCCAAATTCTGAGTGATCTTTTTTGACGGGTCAGATTATAGAATTTTCTCCATTCAAGAATTTGGGTCTTGTTGGGGGTCATGAGGGTGAGTTGGCCCAACGTGCATGGCCCACCTGAAAGACGGGACGGTATCCCAGCCCAGACTCTATCTCCACAGATTAAGAATACGCCGGAGGGGAGAGTCTTCGGGACGGGCGTGGACTTGGACCGTTTGAGGACAGATCTCGTGGTATAGTTACACCAATTTTCAAGACTGTACACTGATCTTTTTAGGGGATGCACATCCTGGTATGGAATTTTATCATATCCTCCAAATATTTTAGCATCTTCCCACTTAGGGAAGTAGTCAAAATTGATACAAAAGTCAGCTTTGGAGGACCCCAACAGTGCCAATTCTTGGGGCTCCTCTGGTGCATGGGGAAGGGTCTTCATCCCCGCATCCCAGTTGTCAACAGGTTCGGGCCTTTTACCTGCGAAGGAGGTGTCATTCATTCGCAGGGGGATACCTACTAGGCAGGTCGACATGGGATCTGAAGTTGCACCCATACTCAAACACATGCTGTCTTGGTTTAGGGCTTTGGCTAACGTGATCCAGATATTCTCTTGTGGCTGTTGTACAAGCCATCCTTTGATTCGGGGCAGGACGTTCAGCATCACCCACATCAGGGCCATGATGACTTCCATGGTTTTCATTGTCATGGATCCTTTAAATCTAATATCAAAACAAACATGAATAAACTTTTGAATCAAACCAAAACAATTTTTCAATTTTCTGATTCTTTTCAACTCCTCTCCACCTCCCCCTTTTCTTTTACTTAAATTAGGATACAAGGTGGGATAGGGTTATTACGGGACTGTTAGGTTGGGATATAAACAAGGAGAATAAGGTAAGTGAAGGGATATGGGGTTGGAACGCAGGGTAGTCTTAGAGGGAGTGTCGTAGAGGGGTTAATCATAAACTATGGCTTCTCTGTCTGGTATTCGCTGGTCGCTGATCGGTACACGTCATATCAGGTAAGTCCTTTCCCTTTCCATTTCTCCTTTTTCTTCTTTTCCATGCGACTGATGGATTGTTGTCGCTCTTATCCTTGTCTTTCCCACGATCCTCCACATACGGCTTCACATTTTTTGCCGGAATCCACCGCGGACCGCCTGGGGTGGAGACACATGCATACCCCCTTCTTGATGACTTGTTCGGCCTCTGGTGTCATGGCTATTGGGGCGTCTAGGGCTTGTCCTCCTCGTAGCAGCTCAAATAAAGGTGACAACTCTGAAGTTTTCAGTCCGAGGAGCGGCCTGATCCAGTTTATCGATCCACACAGTTGATGAAGTTCGCGCAAAGTTGACGGATGCTGCTCTAACTTCAGCAACTGCGGTGTTACCGTTGTCTCCTGGATCTTCATTCCCAAGTACTTCCAAGGTGGCATCCTCTGTATCTTTTCGGGATGTACTTGCATTCCCACGTCCTCGATGGCCTTGACAACCTCCTTTAAGGCAGAGTCTAGAGTCTCTCGGTTAGGTGAGCACACTAATACATCGTCCATATAATGATAAATCTTGGACTGTGGAAAGGTTTTCCTAACCGGGGAGAGCACCTCCGAGACATACCATTGGCAAATTGCTGGGGAATTTTTCATTCCTTGAGGCAATACGAGCCAATGATAATGTCTCATCGGTGCCTCCCGGTTTATGGAAGGCACTGAAAATGCAAATTTCGGCGCGTCGTCAGGGTGCAAAGGAATACTAAAAAAGCAGTCCTTAATGTCTATTATAGCTGGAGGCCAATTCTGCGGTAACATTGCAGGTGATGGGAGACCTGGTTGGAGGGGGCCCATTTCCTCCATCACTTTGTTCACTGCTCTTAGATCTTGTAGCAGCCGCCACTCGTTCTTTTTTGGTTTTTTGATAACAAAAACTGGAGTGTTCCAGGGGCTGGACGATGGCACAATGTGACCCTTAGCCAGTTGTCCGGCAACAAGGTCTTCTAGGGCGCGCAACTTCTCTCCTCTGAGGGGCCACTGCTCCACCCTCACCGGTGTGTCAGTGAGCCACTTGATAGGTGGGGTGGAGCGCGCCGCAGTGGCCCCGACTAGAAATTCTGGGGTGTAAAAGGAATTTCTAGTCTCGCGCCCCATTGTGCCATCGCGTCCCTTCCCCATAACGTAAAACCTGAGGGGACAATATAGGGTTTTACGCAAGCTACCCGTCCTTCTGGACCCTCAATGGAGATGTTTGTGAGGCTCCTTTTGGGGGTAATTTGGCCACCCACTCCAACTAAGTTTCCTGGGGAAGGTTTTGTTCCCCATTCCGCTGGCCATTCTGTCTCTGCTATAACAGTGACGTCGGCGCCTGTATCTAGCATTCCCACTCGATCTATTTCGGAATGCCCATTTCGCAGTCTACATTGAAAAACAGGCTTGTCTTTTCCCACAACACTTGTCCACCACACACACGGTGTGCGAGCATTTCTAGGTATATTCTCGGGCAGCACAATCGCTTGTGCCAGCCAGGTACCTTTTGGAAGAAACCATGGTATGTGGTTGGGTTGTATGGTCACTGCAATGTTCTTCCCCGGTGTGTAAGTCTTAACTTCAGGAATCACAAAGATCCCCGGTGGACTCTTATTGGAGTCACCAATAATTAATACAGTCACGGGTGTCATGGGTGGATTTTTAACTGTCGCAGGAACACGTTGGGTGTCATCACGCGTTATATGTTCAACAAAAGCACTCACCAGTTGGAGTCTCTCAAATGGTGTAGGTGATGAGTCTCCTGGATAAAGCTGTTGGTGTTGGATGTTTCTAGGCTCTAATGGTGTAGTGTCGTCAGAGGTAGCAGTCCTTAATTTGTTGAAGGAGCGCGAGGCTGCTTCGCGCTCCCATCCTGGTTTCCCGACCAGTAGGGTGATGGTGTTTGAGGGATCCACCATGGCATCGTTGGTGGGTACCATCCCCACGGCGGAGGATTTGGTGGCGCTTGCGGTTGTGGTGCTGGTGGGAAAGACTTGGCAGAATTGTTAGCTTGAGTCTTATTCTTATTTAGTTTTGGTTTTTTACAGTCCTTTGCAAAATGTCCAGTTCCATTACAATTGAAACACTTTTGTTCTTGTTGACCTGCATTTGTCTTTGATGTCTCCTTAGTATATTGAGTTTCTACTGGATATGTCACTTTACATTTATGTCCACACATTTTTGATTCATTCCCTGGTACACGTGGTTTAATTTGTGCACACTTTTCTGTAATTTGCTCAATCGTTGGTGGGGGGTCAATGGGAAACATCTCAATAACTCGTTTACACTGTTCATTCGCATTTTCTTTAGCTAATTCAGTTAGCATTTCTCTCAGCATCACTGGATTGCTGATGGCTTTACTCATCGCCTCCCTGAGGCGATCCACAAAGGCTGTGAAATTCTCATCTGGGCCTTGCCGGATCGTTGTGTAACTAACTGGAGGCCCCATGTCAATAGACATAGTGAACAAAACGTTTTTTGCTGCTAACTGTACATCCCTTAGTATTTCCTCTGGAATGTTATTTGCTTGGTCACGAGGTTTGGATTGATTCCCCTCCCCCACAAGATGGTCTATAGTAATATTGGCTTTATTTGGGTCACCTTTATATGATTCAAGCAACTTTGTTAATTCTCTTCTCCATCTTTTGTCCCATATCCAGTAGTGACTCTCAACTAAAAGACTTGACATCAGCGTTTTGATGTCATCAGGTACTAAGACAGATGTTTTAAAGGTTGCATTTATAAGTCCTTTAAAATATGCTGAATCTCTTCCAAATTCTTTTGAGGCTTTACAGATTTCTTTTATCGTTTGTTGTGGGAGAGGCTCCCATCTGAGATTGGCACCTGTCCTATTGTATGTCACTGGTGCTACAGTGGGTGTGGGCAAGGCTGCTGCCGAGGATTGTTGGCTATAGGCTTCAGGCACACCCCCTTCCGGTGTAGACCCGTGGGAACCGAAAGCCTGGGCGTGGGAAAGTGGAAGGAGGGCGGGGTTCCCAGGGGAGGAGACAGGGAGGTGGGCGGGGTGCGCGACGGCAGGGGTGGAGGGTGTTGGGGGGTGGAGCTGGGAAGGAGGGAGGAGACCCGTAGGATTGACATCGCCGGCCGCAGAGGGTGGGACCGACGCGTGACCAATCGACGCCAAGGGGGTAGGGCTAGGGAAGGGGGTTAGGGGGTTCCCGCCGCGATCTCCCGCGCATGCGCCCTGAATTCTGCATTGCGGCAAAACTAATTCAATGGTATACCGTGGCGCAGTGAAAATTCCCCTGCCGCCGTTTCCCGATGGTGCGGTAAGAATTCCACCGCCGCCGTTTCCCGATGGCGCAGTAAGAATTCCCCCGCCGCCGTTTCCCGATGGCGCGGTAAGAATTCCACCGCCGCCGTTTCCCGATGGCGCGGTAAGAATTCCACCGCCGCCATTCCCTGCTGGCGCAGGTTTAAATTCTATTAAACTATTATAACGTGGGGAGGGACGCACAACCGGTGCAACTGGGGACGGAGGGAAAGGAATAAGGGCTGGGGTGGGATCTGTCTTGGGTGGATCCGTCCCAGGACAGAAGGGGTCGGTGGGATCACGAACAGAATCGGAGCTTCTGTGGCTCCGGATTTCTCCCTCACGCTGCTCGCTAATGAGGGGTATCCTGCCGTTTTCCACACCGGAGGGAAGAGGGATCGGGTTAGTGGCATTAGGTTCACTTTTCGGAGAAGGGGGAACAGCTTTATCTAAACCAGAGCTCTTCTCCCCGTTGTTAGATAAAACTCGATAAATCGCGATTTGTAACCCGAAAAATTTCTGAACTGCAAATCGCCCCTCGCTGTCACATTCGTTTAGTTTAAATCCTACACGATCCCAAAATTCTAAAGTAAAAACCTCTTTTGGTGCTTCAAAAGAAACATTTTCGATTACCCACTTTACAAATTTCCGTAATAACTTTTTGTCAAATTTTTCCCCTGAAGTAACTAACTGAACTTTTAAACCATAATAAATAAATGAAAGCTCCTTTTCCCTCTTAGCAAGGTGGTTACCCATCCTTACTATAGAAGAAAACTCCCCCACCTTAAACTTAAAAAAAAACGCGGCGGAACAAAGTCCGAGCACTCACTTGCTCTGCGAATTCTTCTCCGAATTCTTTTTCGCCGGCTTCTTCAAATTCCCCTCTCTTCTCGAGGGTCCCCTCTCTTGTCGAGGGCAAACCGCCAAAAGAAATCCAAAGAAATGGGGGGGCCTTTGTGGAGTGAGCTGCTTTCCCGCTCCCGGAGCCGGGGGTCGCAGCTCGACCTGCAGAAGCTGCTTTCTTAAACGAAAGGCAGCTCCGCAGGGAGTGGCCCGCAACGGCGTCTTCGCTGCTGGTAGCGAGCTGTCTTTTGTGGTTCCTCCAGGAACCACTCACGTTGGGCGCCAACTGTAAAGTTTTATATTATTTTTCGGTGTAATACCTACTCGTCCTCCGATCCCAGGCACGGTGCCTCTGCTCGGTGGTTGCCTTCCTCACCACTGTGCTACCTCAACCCCCTGTCCGTTAGGATGAGAGCCGAGGGAACCCCGAGGATTCCACACAGGGAGGAAGGCGTGGAGGGTCGTCTTGGGTTTGGTTCAGGAGGAATCACAAAGGCAGGAGCGACTCTAAGCTTCAGGCAACAGAGAAGTTTATTCCCTGGAACCCCAAAGTCACAGGAGCCCCGACTAGCTCTCGACAGCAACTTATATAGTACAATAAACAACCAATCAGGGTAAAGGCTCGGGGTGGGATTAAGGCGGGAGCTTTCAACAGCAGCAAATAATATAGAAACAGGGGAGTGGTTTGGGGATAACAACAAATCATAAACAGGGGTACAGAGAACTTTCCAGAACAACCTGTCAATCACCTGTGTGATAGACAAATAACATATTCAATAGGAACAAGGGGTGTCAACTTTGGGTGTTAACTGGGGTGTGACTACAACCAGGCTAAACCATGGATGTTTTTATAGCAGGGGGGCGACTCCCCGATGGACCAATCCACCAGGAAGTCCTCAAGCCCCTAGGTCTCGTTTCTATATTGACAACTGCCACAGTGCCCCTGTCCCCAGGGCACTCTGGCAGCGTCCCGTAAACACTTAGCCAGAGAAACTGCGGCCTGCGTTGTAGTGCAGGAACAGTCCAGTTTAGCTATCAGCTGAAGATGAATAACGAGAGGGCTCTTGGAATGCCTTTAATTCTGAGTGGCTTTATTGCAGGATCTTCATACACAGAGGGGAGGCAGGAATCCAAGAGGGTGAGGGGCCCTCAGACAAAGCCTTAAGAGTTATCTCATACAACCAATCACCAGGGGGTCTGGGGGAGGATAGGGAAGGTCCAGGGTTACCTGGTCCTATGGGATGGGGAAGGAAAGGGGCCCAGGAGATAACATGGGATAGTACAAAGGCTCTTGGGGGGAGGGAGGAGATGATGGACACCAGCAGTGGCTACTCTGGTTTGTCCTGGGTTAAACCATGGTCACTTCACTTTCCAGGGGTTTCCTATCTCCTTGGAACTTTCTCCACCAGTGATCTTTCTCCTTTTCTAAGTCATCTCCCCCTGGGGTCTCTAAGGACACATCCACGGCAGCTACACACTGCCACCCAGCCTCTGCTCAGCTGCTGCCACCCCTGTGCTGGGCTTCAGCCTTACTGCAGCTTGCCAGGACTCCTGGATCATCTGAGCCCTCTGGATAGGGGCATTAAAAACTCGTTTTGAACATAGCTTCCTAGAATAGCCAAAGGGCAATGTACAGTGGAGGAAAATAATTCAATCACATTACAGTTAAAGAATGATGCAAATTACAGTGAAGCATTTAACTTGTATTTAGCATAAAAACATATGAAACAATACAAACACCATGATCACTTAAAATAAACCTTTAGGTGGGAAGCCAGAATTGTAGAGGCAATGGTCTCATTCATTTTACCAGACTGAAGAAGATAAAAACTGTCACTGTGTTCTGAAGAACACAGAAGAGCTGCTTAGAATCCTTCCTCACCAGTATCAATTGATGAAATAGTAGCAACACCAGTGCAATTCATCTGGGATGAAAATTCTTCCCAATTAAACTTTCACACAGTGAAAACCTGCTCTCTCAGATGTTTTGAGTTTTGGATTTCAAAATATGCCCTTCTTGAAATACATGCCCAAGCTTCGTAATGTATTTTGGTTTTCAATATCAGTCATACATGAAAATAAAGCAGAGTCTAGACCAGAGAAATGTGGCGAGAAATGAATCAAAAATCTCCTCTTCCAACAATCTTTGATTTGTAATTCTCCACTGATGTTCTCTCCAGTACTTGTGCTGGGAAAAGCATCATCTTTAAGGGTCCCTTCCAACCCAAAGCATTCTGTGATTCTGTGGTTTATCTAAACTTTCCTTACTAAAATGTACACCGTGCTTTGTCCAACAGTGCAGTAATTGGTATAAGGGTATTTTTTGCTTTTGGTACATTGCTGAATGCTATTTCTTAAAAATCGGAAAAGAAAATTATATCTTTGCAGGATAGATATTTTAGGAGACACTGTTTGGAGTTCTCTGTCTCAAAAGGTTCAAGACCACTTGTACAATCTTTCTCAGCTCCTTCAGTAAGGCTGGTCCTGGACTTATATTTGTAAGAGTTTAAAGATGCTCACAGGCAGACACATACCTTCCCTGTGTCCCCACACCTACCATCTTGCCTGCCCAGACTAAAGCAGCCTGTTGCCATATAAAAGTGGAAAAATGTAATCTCTTATACTCCAGAGCCCATTTCTGTACTACTGAACCATTTAATTTCAAAAGAAAGACAAGGGACCTTGGGCCAGGTAGGTAACTCCTGTGGCTAAATCTGTTCAAATTTGTATTTGCCTGTAAGAAGTCAGACCCCACATTTTCAACTCATCTTCAGAGAGGAGAATGAGACGCTTTCATTTACTACAGGGGAGGAAGCAACATCTCTGAAAAAGGAATTTACTTATCAAACTTCAAACTACAGGCAGAATGTATGTGGGTGTTCACACTGGAGGCAAAAGCAGTGTCTTTCCAAAACTCACTTGTGTTTTTTACAGAATTAAACTCTGCATCTTATAAAACAGAAAGGTCTTTTAATAGAAGAGGAAATGTTTAACCTTCTCAAAGTCAATGTCTATTCTCTTCTCTATGATTCCTCCTGAAAAGATGTGAAACAAATCACAGGAAAAGAAAGAAAAAAGGGGAAAAATCAAGGAGAATAACTGATTGGACAAGGGCAAGTGCTTTTTCTGCAAGACCTTTGCATCTAGTCTGAATATGTTTCATTTCTATTCAGTTCTTCTGCAGGACACTAGGATTATGTGTATCAACTTAATTCAGTGAGAAGAAAATCCTTACTATAAATCCTACCATGTGGGACAAATCTGTCAAGATCTTGATTATCAAAACAAATGAACAGACAGTAAAATGAGACATACATAGTATACACTTTACATGATAAATTAGCCCTAGCACAACTGACACACACACTAAGGGGATGTTAAGGTTGCTATGGCAAGCAATGTCTTTCCTTCCCCAGCACCTGAATCACAAGTTTTCTGAGTCAATGACTTCTAGCAAAAGACAAAAAATTTTCTGTAGTTAAGCACTATCTGCATATAACACGTGTTTCTCTGTCCCATTGTGGTCTCCTTCAAAAGTTACTGCCTTCAAGAGTGACCTCACCCTGTCACTGGAGTGAGTAGCCAGAAGCACTAAGGTTGTTCTTTGCCCTTTCAGCAGATGTGTTAGGGATTTATTGTAATGCTTTAGGGACCCGATAGTGATGGTCAAATAAATCAGGAAACTCATGCAGTGAGCAACAACACTATCAGCTCAGGGAAAACAAGAGTCCTGTATCAAGCTACAAACCTGAACTGAAATGCAAGTATTTTAGCTACCGAAAATTTTGCATGTTATACATTCCTCAGAAATGGGTTGTTATGTAATAACTGAGGTTTTTTCAGAAACATTCCCACTTTCATTTGTGATGCCTGAAGGATTTTTTGCTTTTTCTCCTAAATACTTCTTACACAGTTCTCTGTACCCACAAGTATTAGCATGCATACTTGTAATACTTTAGGTGTGATAATTTAGCCTGGTTTCTTGGTGTCCTGCAGGTCGGGAGACTAAACACCCCAGAACTGCAGAGTTAGAAGACCAAACATTCTATTGTCGTAAGAACTCAAGGTCCCCTAGTAGGACAGATTCTGTAAACTAGAAGTTAGCCCACCCCAGCCCTCTTATTGGGCCCTCTTGTTAGATATGCTAATGTGTAAGGTCTTTAATTGTATACTTGATTGGGGGGGTGGGAGGACATTTGTGACGCGTGTCACCTGGGTGAAGCAATACATTGAATGGGATCCTATTAAAATACCGAGGTAAACGACCCCCACCCCTCTAACTGTGTCTAGTTTCTCATTTCCTAAGACCAGGAAAAAAGCATCAGTTGAAATTAAAATTGTAGGAAAAAACTCCAAACCAATGTGATTTCAGCATACTTCTCATCCAAAATTGTGTTTGGAATGGAACTTCTAAGGCAGAAAATCAGGGATACATTTAAAGAAATGGAGTAAACCCCAGTGAGAATTTAGTAAAGCATCCATTACAGCTATTTCTGTTAACAAGACATGACAATGCACCAAGAGCTCTCTTGCACATAGACCAAAACACTGGAGAGAGCACATTCCTGACACAAGGTGTCCAGAACTTACATCAGGACAGGTTCATCCTTGCTGCAAAAAATAGATGAGTTTTATGCAGTAAGCCAGCTGACAGCTTCACTGCTTACTCCTCCCAGAAATCCACTAGAAAATCAAATTAGATTAGCCTTTCCCAGCTCTCTTAACAAAACTCATAAGCAAAAATGTGTTCTCACTGAACTCAAAGGATGTGTCAAATGATCAAGAACTTTTGTTTAGCCATTAATTTCTGTGATTACAGGGTGTCTTTTTTCTTTTAATTTGACATACATATATCGATCACCAGCAGACCCAGCTATGACCAGATCCAAATCACCATGTGAAATACTTGAGTTTCTATATGTCTAGGTGTCTTAAGTTAGGCCAGAGGGGTCAAAATCTAGGAAGTGATCTGTGCTGCAGGAAGGAATACAACTTCCTTCCTGCGAAAGAGAGCGAATAATCAAGTAGTTTTAAAGATTGATAGGTAGGTAAACCAATTAAAAAGTTGATCCGCCTTCAAGGAAAAAACTATGTATAAGCAGAGACTCTCTGAAGCTCTTCTTCTTTAGACTTGTTGCTGCTGTGTAGAGAGGAGAAGCTCCTGCTTCTCTCGCTGGTAAGGCCCTCCCACCTCCTTCCGAAGGAGGGATGGGGGGAAGAAGGGAGGCTTTATGGCAGCCGTGCCGCTGCAGCCGGGCATGGGGGAGGAAACGATTAGAATTTTCAGCAGATCCAGCTCAGCCGGTGTGCCAGCTACACGAGAGAGAGAGCCGGGCCAGGCAAGGACCAGGCCGGACTCTATCCAGCTCAGGCCAGGCCCTGCCCTGTCACCCTGGGCCTAGATAGTCCTACTAGGCCGAGCCAGCTTGGCAGAGCCAAGCAGAGAAACTCTTGAGAGCGTCTAGCATCCAGCTCAGACCTGTTCAAACAGCCCGGCAGGGAGCACGTGATCCTCACACTGCCGGAGAGAGAGAGAGACAGAGATTAACTCTCTCCATGCCTAGACTAAATTCACAGACACCCATCTTTCCTCGCAGAGAGAGGAACGAGTGAGGACACCTACATAGTGCAGCGCAGAGACTTTACAGTCAGTGAGGAAAGCAGAACTGATACTCACAAAGAAATGCATGAGAAGTTGCTTCAAGAGTGAAGCTGAAAACTCTTTTGGAGAACCATGGTTGGGGACTGAGTTAATAAATTCTCTGTAATATATGAAGATATAGTCTAAAGGGAGATGTGAGGTTCTTATTGCAACTAATGAACTAAAAAACCTAAGTACAGACAAGTAAGTGTTGAAAAAGTACAGTCTGATGAGAAACTAGAACTAAGAGAGAGGAGAGGCTGTGACCTAGAGCCTTGGTCCCGGGGAGAATGCCAGAGAACCTGAGTTGTCAAGAGAACCTGTGTTACTAAGCACAGAAGAAGGGATTTTCTTTGTTGCTGCAATTGAACTGTGCATCCTTAAAACAGGTACCCTGTGGACTGTTCATAACCCACCATAGTGGCTGTGGGAAGGCTGCTGGTGTGGGAGGGATCCACCATTAAGCTGGACTTTGCTCCGGGCGGCGGCTAATGATGAGGCAGAAAACCCATAAAAACTGTATTTTTCTTACAGAAAATCCATGGTGTAAGCAAAAGAAACTTCTCTCTCTAAATATACTGGAACAAGAGCTGTTTCTGAAGTGGTAAACTGACTGGAAGTTAAAGTGTTGTCTTTTGTATGTTGTCCGGGAGAATGAAATAGAGAGGTGGGGAAACAAGAGTAGTCTGAAGAGTTTGTTCTAGTTTTTCTTGGTTTTTTTTTTCTTTTCCCTTTGTCTTAAATATATTAATAAAACTTCTTTGTACTTTATAAAGTTTGAGCCTGCTTTGCCTACTCCTAATCCTCATCTCACAACAAGCAATCAAGTAAATTTAAGTAAGTGTGCTAACATTTAGCCACAAACCTGAATAGGCGAACTAAAGCCACTACATTCAATGGTGTTTCTGCCCGGTTTCGAACCAAATAATAGGAAAATTGATGAGAGTTTAAAATAAGGATTGATTAGAAGAGATAATAGGCAAAGCATGTATTAGATTATAAGATAAAGTAAATGATAGTAGAAACTGTGTATTGTAGTAGTCATATAAAGTCTAGAAGTAGAGGTTTGTGTAAGAAGCTTTCTGATTAGTTTAGTAGTTTTTCTAAGTAAAGATTGTATGATTAATGTAATTTTGATAATAAGTCTTATATATGGTTTTTCCCGAAAGCGAGAGGTGGAATGTCCTGGTTTAGGCCAGAGGGGTCAAAATCTAGGAAGTGATCTGTGCTGCAGGAAGGAATACAACTTCCTTCCTGCGAAAGAGAGCGAATAATCAAGTAGTTTTAAGGATTGATAGGTAGGTAAACCAATTAAAAAGTTGATCCGCCTTCAAGGAAAAAACCATATATAAGCAGAGACTCTCTGAAGCTCTTCCTCTTTAGACCTGCTGCTGCTGTGTAGAGAGGAGCAGCTCCTGCTTCTCTCGCTGGTAAGGCCCCCCCACCTCCTTCCGAAGGAGGGATGGGGGGGGGAAGGGAGGTTTTATGGCAGCCGTGCCGCTGCAGCCGGGCATGGGGGAGGAAACGATTAGAATTTTCAGCAGATCCAGCTCAGCCGGTGTGTCAGCTACACGAGAGAGAGAGCCGGGCCAGGCAAGGACCAGGCCAGACTCCATCCAGCTCGGGCCAGGCCCTGCCCTGTCACCCCGGGCCCAGATGGCCCTACCAGGCCGAGCCATCTCCGCAGAGCCAAGCAGAGAAACTCTTGAGAGCGTCTGGCATCCAGCTCAGACCTGTTCAAACAACCCGGCAGGGAGCACGTGATCCTCACACTTCCGGAGAGAGAGAGAGACAGAGATTAACTCTCTCCATGCCTAGACTAAATTCACAGACACCCATCTTTCCTCGCAGAGAGAGGAACGAGCGAGGACACTTACATAGTGCAGCGCAGAGACTTTGCAGTCAGTGAGGAAAGCAGAACTGATACCTACAGGAAGGAGCATGAGAAGTTGCTTCAAGAGTGAAGCTGAAAATTCTTTTGGAGATCCATGGTTGGGGACTGAGTTAATAAATTCTCTGTAATATATGAAGATATAGTCCAAAGGGGGATGTGAAGTTCTTATTGCAGCCAATGGACTAAAATACCTAAGTACAGACAAGTAAGTGTTGAAAAAGTACAGCCTGATGAGAAACTAGAACCAAGAGAGAGGAGAGGCTGTGACCCAGAGCCCTGGTCCCGGGGAGAATGACAGAGAACCTGAGTTGTCAAGAGGACCTGTGTTACTAAGCACAGAAGAAGGGATTTTCTTTGTTGCTGCAATTGAACTGTGCATCCTTAAAACAGGTACCCTGTGGACTGTTCATAACCCACCCAAGTGACTGTGGGAAGGCTACTGGTGTGGGAGGGATCCACCATTAAGCTAGACTTTGCTCCGGGCGGCGGCTAATGATGAGGCAGAAAACCCATAAAAACTGTATTTTTCTTACAGAAAATCCATAGTGTAAGCAAAAGAAACTTCTCTCCCTAAATAAACTGGAACAAGAGCTGTTTCTGAAGTGGTAAACTGACTGGAAGTCAAAGTGTTGTCTTTTGTATGTTGTCAGGGAGAATGAAATGGAGAGGTGGGGAAAGGAGGGGTGGTCTGAGGAGTTTGTTCTGGTTTTTCTTGTTTTTTTTTTTCTTTTCCCTTTGTCCTAAATATATGTGGTAGATAGGGACAGGCGGACGGAAGATCTCGCGATGTGACGGAAAGCAGAGGGCAGCATGGAATCTTCCTCCCTTCATTCCTGCATGATAAGAGATCACCCGAAGAATGCAACTCCTCCTAACCCCAGTAGTTTCCCACTCCTTACTAACCCTAGCTATCCCACCGTCCCCTTTCTGACGTAGTGAAGCCCCCTAGACTATTTAACCTCATGAGATAAGATAATAAACGCCATTTGACCATCCACCACATTGGTGTCTGTGAGTCCATGGCCCGAGTAGCTCGGGTGAGGCCGAGCTGCAGTGCTGTCGTTCTTGAACCAGGTCGCCTGCCTTCATAGCAAGAAGGCAACATAGTGGTGCCGAAACCCGGGAAGAAGAAGAAGAGCTCGGGCTACGGGATTCGCCTGGACAAGACACAGCGGCCGGAGCAGCGAAGCTGACTTCAGGCGGGGGAGACGTCCCCAAGGACCCGCGGTTACTAAGGAAACCGTTGCAAAGGTCGTGAGTTTACTTTATAAGCAGTGGGGTATTAAGTGTAAGCTCAAGGATTTTTATATTGCTATTGCAAAACTCCTGGAGCTTGGGGCGATTGAGCGTCCACTAGAAATATTACACCCAGAGGTGTGGGAGAAATGTACCAATGTTTTAGCTGAGGACACAAACTCCTCAAGCAGCGGAAAAAGTCTCAAAGCGTGGGGGAAAGTAGAAACGGCTTTACGCCAAGCACTGGAACAACAAGAGACTTGGAAAGCTGCACGTGCATTTTTATTAGCTACTCCTAAGCTGGGGGTGGGAGCAATGACGCAGACAGACCCCGAGACCGGTCTATCTGAGAGGGGGGGTTCGCGGGGACCGGGCGTGCTTCCCTCCTCCCCGGACCTGAATCCAAACGCCCCGGGGCCCCCAGAAAACCTCCCGACCCTTCCGCCGAGCCCGCCGGATCTACCCCCTCCTGCAGAAACTTCCCAAACGTCCGCGGTTTCCCCATCCGTTCCTCCGCCGCCGGTTAGCGATCCAATGCTGGAAGCACAGCAATCCGTGCGATCTTTTTGGGAGGGATTGGCAACCAAAGCCAGGGAAACCGAGAGGGCAGCTAGAGAGGGAGCGCGGGTGAACCCCCCTCCCCCGCCTTATGCAGTTCAAAATGGCGCGGGCGACCAAGGAGATGAGCGGGGCCAGGGTTTCACCGGCGGGAACGAACAAAAACTGCGAGTGTTCGCTGCTGCGCATGCGTGGGAAGAAAGAGCTACAAACGCGCGGGCACGGGAGAGCGGCAGAGAGCGCATGCCCAGTCAAGAGCCGTGCTCAATGCCATTATCATTTAAAGGAGAGCCCTCCCCTTGTGGGAGGCAGGGCAAGCCCAGGGGGCAGGACCGACACCGCCCCCGGGGGGAGGAGCGGGGTCGGAGCCGCGAGAAAAGGCACGGAATCCCAGAAGTGCTCTGGCAGTCGACTTCCGGCTCTGAGTCCGACAACAGCTCCGCTAGCTCTGCTGAGTTATCGGAAACTGACAGGGACACAGAGTCGGAAGAAGCAGAGCTATCACAATTTGAAACGAAAACGAATAAAGTTTTAAATTACGCCAGAAAGCAATCACAATACAAATTCACCAACTGGGGAAAGATAAAAATAGCTTGTGCAGAATGGGTGCCCTCAGCTACAGTCCATGCTTTCCCGGTGAGAACCACGGGGCAAAACGGAAACCAACAACAAGTATATGACCCAATAAACCCCAAAGATATACAAACGATTGTCAAAGCAATCTCAGAAAAGGAGATGGATTCCATCATTGTTTCCACTCTCATAGACGGCCTTTTTAGCAATGAGAACCTGCTCCCCTTTGATATTAGACAAATAGGTCGCATGATGTTTGATGGGGCAGGAATGATTGTTTTTAAACAGGAATAGACAGACAATTGTGCGAGCCTATTAGCCCAGTCCTCTGGGGCGGGGCAACCACTGCATGGCTCGAGTTTATCTAGGCTGACAGGGAAACATGATGAGATGATTACACCTCAGCAGCAAGCTGCACAATTGCGAGCTGAGGAAGTCAGGGCCACAACCCGAGCTGCCAGAGAAGCCATTTGTGCTGCATCTCGTGTGGTAGCTAAGCCTTCACCGTGGTCCACCATAAAGCAAACAGAAAGTGAAAGCTTCACAAAGTTTGTAGACCGCCTACAGGCAGCAGTAGACGCCTCTACCCTGCCTGCAGCGGCAAAAGGACCCGTTGTAGCAGACTGCTTGCGGCAACAAAGTAACACTGTTACCAAAGAAATCTTGCACTCCGTTCCAATTGGAGCCAGCCCGGCTGATATGATCAAACATGTAGTTAGAAAAAAACAGCTAACCCCTTTTCAGGCTGTCGTACATGATCTAACTAGTGCAATGGCATGCTTCAAATGTAGACAGGCGGGCCACATCGCAACAGGCTGTCCCCACAAATCCCAGCCTCCCCCGGCGGGGCCTCCATCTCAAGCACGCGTGAGAGGGCTCTGCTGGAGCTGCAGGAAGAAGGGACACCTCGCTAAAGAATGCAGTTCCCGACCCCGGGGAAACGGGAGGGGGAGAGGGCGTGCGGGCCGCACCCAGCCTCCTCCCGTTGCGAATGCAAAGCGACCCATCTATGCCAACCCCCAGTGGGGCGGGGGGCCCTCATTCCCTATGCCCCCGCAGGAGACAGCCAGTCCTGCACCCACACAAATAGTACAAATGCAGAGTTTCACAGCACCGCCAGCAGCACCATTGCACCCACCACAGCCACAAGCCGCACTTGTGCCACAGGGCCAGCAGGGGGCGCCCCAGAGCGGAACCCCTGGGTGGCCCTGGCCATAAAAGTAAGGAAAGAGCCCCTGATAGTGTAGGGGACATGCCGCCTCTATGGCAGTCAGGATCCCCACGTCATAGGGCTTCAGTTTTGGGCAGACACAGGTTCAGACTGTACAATTATTCCCCAAGCACATTGGCCACAACATTGGCAATTTACAGAAGTCCCCCCAGTGAATGGTGTAGGAGGGCCATCCCAAGCGTAGAAAAGCACCCAGTTGGTAACTATAACTCTTCATTTCGTATGTTAGAAGCTACCTTTCTTTCCCTGAACGAATCCAACCCGAACCTAACTGATTCCTGCTGGCTTTGCTATGATGTCAAACCCCCCTTCTACGAAGGAGTTGCTTTAAATATCCCCTTCAGTTACTCCACAGCCGACTCCCCTCACCAGTGCAGGTGGGATACTCCCCGCAGAAGAATAACCCTGAGTCAAGTCACAGGTCAAAACAGATGTTTTGGCAATGCAACCTTAGTAAAAGAAAGCAACATCTGCACCAAAGTTTTCAAGCCCAACAAAAAGAATAAGTGAGTGGTTCCATCCGCATCTGAGATGTGAGTTTGTCAGCGATCTAGAGTGAGTCCTTGTGTGTCTCCTGCCAAATTCAATGATTCCACTGACTTTTGTGTCCAAGTTCTAATTGTTCCTAAGGTCCTGTACCATACAGACGAAGAGATGTACCACCTTCTTGAAAAACCCAACCGGCTCCACAAAAGAGAACTGTTAACAGGTGTAACTATCGCAATGCTGCTCGGCCTGGGAGCAGCCGGAACGGCCACGGGTGTCTCAGCTCTTGCGACCCGACACCAAGGACTGTCTCAGCTACAAATGACCATCGATGAAGACTTGCAGAGGATCGAGAAATCCATCTCCTTTCTAGAGAAATCAGTTTCTTCACTCTCAGAAGTGGTCTTGCAGAACAGGCGAGGATTAGACCTCTTGTTCATGCAACAAGGAGGCTTGTGTGCCGCCTTGAAAGAGGAATGCTGCTTTTATGCAGACCACACAGGAGTCGTCAGAGACTCCATGGCAGAGCTCCGAGATAGGCTAGCCCGGAGACAGAAAGACAGGGAAGCCCAACAGAGCTGGTTTGAGTCCTGGTTCAATCAATCACCATGGCTCACCACACTAATTTCCGCCTTGGTAGGTCCATTGGCAATGTTGTTTTTAGCTTTTACCTTTGGACCATGCCTGCTGAACAAACTAGTCTCTTTTATCCAGACCCGTCTGGAACGGGCCAACATTCTGTTTTTAGAACATCAACAAATGCTGTAATCCAAACTGTAAACACTGTCAATCGCAAGACTCTTCTAACTTGCCTTGCGAAATCTACTCAGGTATACCAAACCCCTTTTCCCTTGTCAAGTTACTACCTCATACCTCACTTCAATGCATGTATCTATGACTACCTCATTCATTTGTGAAAAAAGGGGGGGGAAGTGTGGTAGATAGGGACAGGCGGACGGAAGATCTCGCGATGTGACGGAAAGCAGAGGGCAGCATGGAATTCTCCTCCCTTCCTTCCTGCATGATAACAGATCACCCAAAGTATGCAACCCCTCCTAACCCAGTAGTTTTCCACTCCTTACTAACCCTAACTATCCCACCGTCCCCTTTCTGACGTAGTGAAGCCCCCTAGACTATTTAACCTCATGAGATAAGATAATAAACGCCATTTGACCATCCACCACATTGGTGTCTGTGAGTCGTGGCCCGAGTGGCTCGGGTGAGGCCGAGCTGCCGTGCTGTCGTTCTTGAACCAGGTCGCCTGCCTTCATAGCAAGAAGGCAACAAATATATTAATAAAACTTCTTTGTACTTTATAAAGTTTGAGCCTGCTTTGCCTACTCCTAATCCTCATCTCACAACAAGCAATCAAGTAAATTTAAGTAAGTGTGCTAACATTTAGCCACAAACCTGAATAGGCGAACTAAAACCACTACACTAGGAAGGACTGCAGAAGGCACTTGTGTCATCTTTCTACTGCCTACTGTAGTTCATTGCATAAGCATTTTGCAAAAGGTTAGAATTCAACTGAAAAAATGAATAATTTAGGTGCTTTTCTGAACATGTTCTATCCTAATGGCAAGTTAAGTGATAAAATAAGAATGAGAAGCAAAGATCTTGAAAAACTGCCATCCTCAGCTGGTTTGTTTAAACCTTCTCTGTACTGTAGGTGAAAATTTATATAAAGGTCTATTTTCTGTTTGAAAATACTTTTTATTCCTTCAGGTACAAGAAGAAGAGCAAACAAGTCTATGCAAGTAAAAGAGATTATTTAAAAATAATTGAATTTAACTTGTGCCTAAAAACCCCGGCAGTAAACTGCTTGCATAAGAGAAGTCAAGTTTCACATCAAATTTTTCATACAGAGGTATCAAAGTACCTCATAAAATCAGGTAAAGCTATCACCATTTTCCAATGTGTGAATAATGAAGAAATCTAGCAATGCATAACACTGAAATATGACAAATAATTTTCAAAATTCAGTACCAGTGTAGAAAGTACCAAGAAACCTCACAGTGAGGGAGCTTCCCAGCACCAGGCAGGTGATGGCACACACGCCAGAGGATGGCATCTAATGAGCTCTTTGGGATAACAAAACCATTTTGAGATTTTTATATACATTACAAAGTAACAAAGCCAGTATGATATTAAATCCAACCTTGAACAAAAAAGTCTTTGAGGGGAGCTCTTACAATAAGCTGCAATGAACACATATAAAATTCATATCAGCTTCCAGCCAGCAACACAAGCCTGTGCAGTTTTATCACATTTTTTCCTTTCCTTCCTTTGCTGTATGGTGAGATTTTAATTTTGCATATTCGGAGAGGAGAGGAGAGGAGAGGAGAGGAGAGGAGAGGAGAGGAGAGGAGAGGAGAGGAGAGGCTGCTCCCCATGACAGCACCAGCTTGGTTATAACAGGCAACAGCTACACACCTGCTTTCCCTGTGCACTGCTAAATAAACCAGGATACACAGGCCACAGGTTTAATTGATTCCTTTTGTCTTTCACCCTGCTTCAGAAGTCAGTCTTATCAATGCTATTTCACACTCTCCAGTGCAAGCTTTACTTATCTAACCTCTGACTAAACACAGATTCATCAAAGCAGCTCCAGGGGAGGCAATATTTATCCTTTGCAACACACAGGGAATGTCATGTTACAACTTCCTCCTGGCTTTCCTCTTCTATTAGGAGAGGAGGGGAAGGAGGAGTGGAAAGGAGAACTTGCACAGCTGAAGTGAGTACCAGCACTGGAAACTAATGTGTATTTATCCACTCACATTAAGTATGGAAGAGGCAGTCACGGTTCGTGTTCCCTTGGCACTTTTGAAATTCTTTTCCTTTCCATCTTCCAGAGGGTGACAGAAAATAGCAGCTACTGACAAATTCAGGGGGAAAGCACAAGACCTAACCAATAAATATTATATGCATCCATATCTCCAACACTCTCCTTCAAGTCTAAACAGAGTAAATATGAGAATCCCCACAGGACGTCATGGAAGCTGCCAATTCCTTTCAGAAAGGCAAATAAATGAATTTTCTGCATGCTTCCCTACATTTCTTTAATAATCTGAATAAAAGTTGCCAGCTGGTGACACAGCAGAACATGTTCATTTGTCCACATAAGCCAGCCTTTCCCTTGTCAAATGCCCAGGTGTGAAGGGAGGTAATTGCTGAGGCTGTGGGAGCATTGCCCTGGCAGTGCCCACACTGGAGGTACCCAGCAGAAAAGCTCACAAAGAAATAAGGCTTCATCATCTTGTCACATAGGGGAGATTACTCCTTATATAAAAATGACATCTAGAGGGATTCCTATGTGAACTTGGTGTGAAAAGTTACTTCTACCACTTCAAGCACCTACTTGTTTCATCTCCAGCCATCTGCTCTTACTCTTTCTTAGCTTGTTATCCGGATGTACTTTTCTCAAAGACAGTTTCTCAGTTCTATTCAATGGTGAGTCCATTGCTGACTCCTTTAGTGCCTTCTCCATATAGACTAGATTGTTTTTACATATGAAGTCAAAGAAAGGTTGAGCCACATCACAGCTTGGCTATTGTCAATCCTGCCAGCTGTTGATTGAATATTTCAATTTTCAGCAGTTTTGCTGAGATAACATATTTTTAATCACTTCCTATTCAAGGTGCTCACCTTCACTACCAGAGATCCAGACATTAAAAGCTCATCTGTCACTCTCTCCTATCATTGTCCCTGCTTCCATAGCCCTTACCTTAACTTTCTTAACTTATTTTTTTTAAACTCATCTTTACTTAATTTTTTTAAAAAAGAAGAACGTAACATTCTTCCCCTTCCTCTTCTGCTCTTTATGAAGCTCTTTAACTTGGGCATAGATATTCCCTTTTTTTTCTATGCCAAACTTTTTGTGGCATCCCATTCCTATATCTCCATAAATCTATTTCCTTCAGGGATTTCTTCATCAGGTCCCTCAAAATGAAAGCTTGGCTCTTCTTCTGCTAAAACTGAATTCTGAGTTTCTTGACAGATAGGTAGTGACCAGCAACCTCCTGAACCTCTGTCTCCTTCTCTAAACTCAATATGGTGGACAACATGAAAGAAACAGGCCTCTTCACCCAAACAGATCAATTCAAGGATTTTTTTTTCCAAACCCGACATATTATTGGAATCCAAGCCAATCTAAACTTAAACAGCAAGTGGATGATTTTAGAGACTTAACTAGCACAAGTCAGAGCCAGGAATTAAGACCTGCAAGTATTTCTGATGACTTGAACAACTGAAAATGTTTTTGCAGAGAACACACACTGAGCCTGTGACTGAATGCACTGTAATCAAACAAGTTTTCAAAAGCTGCACAAGCAAGTGCTTACCTCAAGAAACCATAGTAGGGCATCAAATAATGAAGAGTTTGAAGACACCACCCTGAGTACTCACAGTTCGACTTATGGATGCAAAACAAGGACAGTGTGACTTCTCATTTCCCATGCTAATACCTAAGGTATCATTTCACATAATTACTGAGTACTACATTTGCAAAATGAACCACAAATCTCCATTCAAAAGGCACGTGCTTTTTGCAGAAACCCATAAAAATTGACCTGATTATTCACCACATTCCCCAGCACAAACTACCCAAAGCTTCAGCCTGTGGTCCTGCATGCATCTGCCCTGTGCTGTATGCTAATTGAATCACGGACGTGCTGAAACAGTCAGCTGGAAAAGAGACACCTTATCTTTGGGCTCCAAAAGAATTTTTAAAAGGAAAATGAAACTCCTGTTGTGAATTAGGAGAATGAGCATCCTTCAAATACTGTTAACAGAGTGATAAGAATTACCTTTTATTCATGTCTGTAATACCCCTATCAGCAAAGATTTACCCTCTCTCCCTAAGCTTCAATTTAAGATTTTATTTTATTTACAGAATTACTTTTCAGAGATATATATTAGCACATTTTTTTAAACAGATAAACACTGCCAAAATAATTACTAAACACATCTTTCCCTGCAAAGCCAACCAAGGTCTCAGTTCTGAAAATTTGTGTTTTAATGAATGGCACACTGCAGCAAACTAATTGTATGTAAAGTCAATGGGTGCATGTTTAAGAATTTTAATTACTGTTCTGTGATTGCTTTATATTCAATATGTAACATACAGGTAACACAGCCTTTATGATGATAAGCAGTTTAATTAGAAAGCCAAGATAAGAAAAAAATGCCTTTAAGTTACAGAATATTGTTCACGCTGGCCACGTGATAATTTGAGCACATTGTTTTCCTTGGTATTTTAAAATATGAAAAGCTAATTCTACCTAAACCTTTGTTTCCTTACACTACTTGAACTGCTTTATCTGCCATTTTCTTCTCTTTCTTATGGGTTTAATTAGATCCCAAACCTCAGTCTCTGAGCAGGTCCACATGAGCCTCACGCTCCACAGCCAGTGCGAGCCTCCCAGTGAGCTGAGAGCAGCCGGGGCTGTGCGCTGGCCGCGGAGCACTTGCCCCTTCAGCAAACTGTCTCAGAGGATGGCCATTGATTTCCTAGTTATTATGAACATGAAATTATTGAATGACAGATGATGGAGTGTTAGGTCCTACAAGTATTTTCCCAAATGGGTTATCCAGCCAGTGTTGCTGTGGCAACAAGGCTTTTTGACAGCGCTTATGACAAAGAAGTCTTTGCTCAGAATTCAGCTATAAAAGAGCTCCTTGCTTCCTACCTTATCCTCCCCGGTTGTATCCAGCATCTCCTCAGTGCCTCCCCAGCCTGTGCCTCCAGTAGGCTGCTCCAACACCAGCCAAGGTATGGCGCTGCTGCCAGCCTTTATTCCTCCAGGAGAGCACCCTGCCCATGATGGGACATGACACCTTTGCCTAAGATATTGTCTATTCTCCTAAGATAAAGTATTAAGTCTGACAGTCCTAAATCCACTGGCAACACAAGTTCTGCATCAGGAGGCACAACTGAAAGCCTAGGAGGAATCATGCTCACAAATCAGCCATTGCCTTGCACAGGTAAAAGTTAAGTAATTTTTTCACCTTCCAGCCATGACTCTTTGTTTGGTTGGGGTTTTTTAAGCCCTTTTTCTACTAGCAGGACATAGTTTGAACACTAAAATAAAACCCAGCTACCCACCTTCTCCAAGTGCTGTCATATTTGCTCAAACTTTCTGCCTCATTCCAGAAAATGCCTCTCTTTTGAGCTTCTGAATCCCAAAAAATGCTGTTTCACAAATCCAAAATTACGTGCAATAACAGGTTATTTCACTTAAACAGGCTCACCCACATTTTAATTCACAGGTCAGTTTTCCAGAAAGACAGTGACAGGAGAGGGAATTACTGAAGAACAGCATGAAAAGCTCTGGCTGGTTGCAGCAAACTACCATAAAGCTGCAGCCAGAAAGGTTCATGTGCCTGGGCTTTGCTGCCCAGGTTGGTAACTACTCTTAACCACACACAGTTAACACCCTTTTCCATTCTGTCTCAGTCCACAATAAATTTTGCTGTACTTTCTTCCCATGCTGGGTGGAGACAAGCAGCCATTGCTTGAGTTGTGATAGGTGAGTAGGAAAATAGTTATGAAATCCATTTACATTTTCAATAGGCATCAAGTTACCTTGGCAGAAGGTGAAAAAGTACACCTGGGAAAGCTGGAAGCAGGCCCCATTGTGAAAATAGAAGTTAAAAATGTGCCCAGATATTCCCCAACATCCTTAACAAATGAGAGGTTTTTTTCTTCCAATCTCCAATAAAAATCTACCCCAAAATGTGTGGTTCCTGTCAAGATGGAAAAGTACAACTAAAAACCTTTAAAGAACACAGCATTAATGGGGGCAAGTACTGACAAGATTCCCAGGAGAAATTGAGGACTAGATACGGAGTGAGAAAACTGAGATATGTGTCGGCGATGAAGCTTAAATGTTCAGTCTGTGCCAACTATCTTCCTTCTGTCTAGAAATACTTAAGGTCTTAAAATATTTGTAAGTGCATTAAAAAAATATTCCTGGTACAGCCACATCTGCTCATAGCAGTACTTTTATAGGACAGCTTCAATTAGAGTTGGCTCTTGATGAGCCTCATCTAGGCTGTGCTGCACAAAGCAATAAAGGCACTGAAAACACATGGAAAGCTGCAGCTTCATGCTGCCATCAGCCCCCACTGTCATATTTTCTCTCCTCTCATACCCTCCTTCTAGCATAAGCAAAGCTGTAAATGTTTTAGGGCTCTGTGATAGTCCCTGAGAAAAACAGGGAGCATATGTAATGTATTTTCACATGGAAAACAAATGGAGATCCTAATTTCTAAAGTGTGCCTTCTGTCCAAAGTATACCCTTGATGCTAACTCAGCTGTGATGCAAATAGCTTTACAGAGATTACTCAGCCATAGATGATTCTAAGGTACCATAAGAAGGGTATTAGTCAACAATTTCTCATGAAGTCCAATTACATGTTTTCTATATAATTCCCTGACTACCCACTAAAATTTTGCTGATATTATCCCATCTAAAAGGCATTCCAGGGACCAGGAGCACAGATAATACCCATTACAAAACTGTTCTGTGGATTCTGTCAAATCTAAGTTAAATGCCCTATAGGGACTGGAAAGCTGCTACAAAATTACAGATTCAGGATCTATACAAAACAAAGACACTACGTAAATATACTCTTCTTTTTAAACAGAGAGAGACATTAAAATATGTGAAGACTGAGCTGAAAAGGACGCATCCAATGGCATAATATGCATTGCTTCTGAGTACCACTGTGATGTAACTCTGAGGACCTGCCTGGCCCATAGAAATAATTGATGTCATCTGGATTTTCTCAAATTTCTCATGCAAATACAAAATCAGTACCAAATGCATGTAGATATCAAAAGGAAAAAAATTATAAGTTTTTTTGTAAAATCCTTTCCCCTTCTCTCTTTTCTACTAAATTCTGAAGTCCCTTCTGAAGACATTTAAATGACTAGATGGTTCAAGGCACAGGTAATGGATACAAAGCCCCTCACCTGCAGGTCATAGGTTTGACTTCAACCTCAGATGGTAGTGACAAAACTTTACTATGACCAGACAGGTGTTTAATGTTCTATCTGAAACAAGTAGGCAGTTTCAGGCAAGTTCCTACTGGGCAGGTGTTTGCATCATTGAAATCACACCACTTTTTTCAATAACACTGTTGGCAGCATCAGCAAAGAGGCCAAGGATGGACTGGACTTGGGGACTGCATATGTTCTCCTGAATGAGAATCAAAAACCTTTGACCACTTTAGGACTGATGTGTAGTGATGAATAACAGAGAGAAACATATCACTGATTTCACTGAATTTGTTCTAGGAACAAGATAGGAGTTCTCCACTTTATCATCAGCAGCCAACTCTTCCTTAAATCTTTCAATTCTTATCAAGAATTCCTTATCTCATATGAATTTTCATATAATGAAAAAACATCTGAAAGACTTCAAGGTGGAAGCAAGTCCCTATAAAAAAACCCAGTATTTTGGAGGGGGGGGGTGGTGGCAAAGACTTTCATTTTGGGTTTTGGGTACTGCCTTTATACACTGCCGAAACCACTCAAACTGTGGTTAAAGAAAAAAAGAAACTGGAAAAGAGCAAAAAACTGTGAATCCTTAATATAAATATATTTCTTATTTGTGGGATCTCCAGGGGAACAATCGCTGCTTTATTGATTTATGCTACAAAAATAGTATAAGAGAGTACAGCACTGAAATGAAACTTAACATACTAAATTGACCTAACTAGAATCCTTAACTGAAGTCAGTGCAGGCAACTCATAGTCAGTGTCCCAGAAAGTAGGGGATCAGCTCCAGCATTTTTTGCTACAGTTAGAGAACTGTGGCAAGCTGCTCATCAGGGTATCCTGATGGAAAACCCCTCCAAATACTTATACACTGTAATATCTGCCCTTTGACTTCATATAGAAGGGAGCATGTTGCTTCTGTCAAGATGAGAAATTTTGGGGCCATTCATGGGCCAAAGGAAGCAGAAAGAATGTTACTGGAGCTGTCTGGATACACACCAATTATCCCCACTTGGCTAAGCTTTTAGAAGTAAGATTTTCAAGGATGTGAAAGAAAAGAGTAATTTGATAGTGCTTGGCCAAGTTAGTAGAGAAAAAATGTACAGAGAACAGCTTTAAAAAGAGAGATTTAGTGTGTTCCTGAAGCTGTTAAGTTGAAAAAAAATTACACTGCGAAGTCGGGAAAACGGGTGATAAGGAATATCCCTTTTTTGCTTCACTGAAAGTTGCTTGAAGTGATCTCATTTGATTATGACTCTGAAAAGTGAATGAAGAAAGTGAAAGGCTACTTCCCTCACACACTTCAATTTTAAAATCCTGATTATAGTCTTAGTACAGTGCAATTCTGTATAAACACAGTTGTTTAAAGATAATGCCAGTTAAGCTTATTTTGCTATGGGCAATCCCAGCAAGCTTTAAAAGCAAAAAGAATACATTTGCTCATGAGGCAGAATTTTTCTATAACATAAATAGCAAATTCAATCTGCTGTTAAAAAAAACTACTCCATTTTAAAAGCAATTAACAATGGCATTTTCCCCCCAGCTTGACTTGTCAATCCTATTAGACCAAATTCTAATTAAGGGTGGAAAAGTGACTATTTTATCTGCCAAATGAAAATAATTTAGTGCGAGTTAATGAGGACTGGCTTATAACTGATTAGTCATTTTGATTCTGGCTTGTTACAGTGGTAGAAATTAGCCTCAAAAGATACAGTAGGATCAGCAGTCATTTTCACACATTTGAAAAACAAACTGAGCTTTCCTTTGTGATCAGATTAGGCATAAAAATATCTGAAAACAGGAACAAGATAGGTGCAACAGCTTACAGATAGTTTCGAAAATATAACCTACTCTGAGTGATAATAATAGCATCTAAACTATTAAGACCTGGCAATCTTTTCTCCACATCACACTTTCAACAAGTAGCCTTTGACTAACAAAGGCCAACTATCACTATGAAAGAGGAGAGACCAACCTCACAAATCCTTACTCTCCTGAGCAGCTTTCCATCACCATTCTACAATGCCACACAGGGATGCTGACATGAAGATTTTTAAAATCAAGTTTATATATGTCATCAGGTACATTTTTTGAAACTAAGCCTATTACAATGTGCAGTGGCAAATATTGCATGAGAATGACAAGCCCTGCTAGTCCTTCATAAATGGGTAAGGAATTGCTCAGCTGGTTCAGAAGGCATCCCAGGGCAGCTGGCATTCAGTGCATCAGGGGACAGGATTTCACAAAGCAAAAATACCTTAAAACAGATCACCTACACCTGTTTCATTTCTTACATTCTGGATAACTATGTGGTTGTGTAAGAATTTGCATTTCTCAGTATCATTTTAAAACATTCAGTTATTTCATAACAACTGATGTATTCTACTCTTGTGGCACCTCACGTGTCCTTGAGACAGAAATTGAGTGATTACACTGCACTTTCAACATTTTGTGTAAAGATAAAAATAATGTCAAACATAATCCTAAAGCCAGATTATTGGATGTCTAAAAACTCATTTTCTCATATGTACACAGGTACCAAAATGATTAATGATTTCTGGTTCAGAAAAATAAATAAAAAACAATTAAGTCAAGATTGAACTGGTCATTTGACTACCTGAAGAAACCAGATTTATGACTGATTTAATTCACTCGAACCAGACAGGTCTTTTCACATGATTGCCACCATTGCAACAAAGTAGCTCTTCTACTTGGTCTGTTAAAGTCCCAAAGGCCATAGCATGGTTTACTGTTAACATCAACCACCACTGAGACATTACTTGGCTGATATTATTCATACTTAAGTAATTTTTTTTGGTATTGTGACTTTTAGTAGGTGATCTTCTCCAGAATCCAAAACAAAACCTGGAGAATAGAGGTAAAAAAAAACCCCAAAACCTCTCTGGGTACTAGAAAGACAATCTTTGCAAGAAGTTTAGGCTCTTAAAAGTTGAGAAATATACTTTAAGTTTCTCAAGTACCTGACCAGTTCCTCCTGAACTTTAAATACATCTCCCAGCATCTCAATAACTTTGAAATCAGACCACAACAATTAACTGCTTAAATATACAATAGTAACCTAGTAAACAACATTCCAATACTTTAAAGCGACAATTGATATTCTACCTGAAACAAATACTGTTTGCTCTTGTCCTCTCTCAGCAATGATTCAGTATTTGATTTGACATTAAAAAACACATAGTCTGCACTTAGTGACATATTGTGGCACATGAAGCCTAATTTAAAGCAAGTCACATGGACAAAGGGAGTTTGTTGGGCTCTTCATTGTATATTTCTATATTCACCTACACTTCTAGTTTAAAGGCAGCCTCCATAATAAGTCAAAATTAATGAGGATGTAAAAGAATCAGAAAAAACTTCGGATGTTTCCTGTAGCTTATTTACATGCAAGTTTCACACTGACTTAAAATAAAATAATCTAGATCCTTACATAGGACTCCTTTGGGATCCTGGACTGTACTTACACATAATGTTGTAACAAGTTTTTATTATTAGGTACACGTCCATAATCACCATGATAAGATGTTCATCATGCTGTCTCCAGGTCACCGCAATTGGAGTGAGGTGTACAAGGCCACTGTGGCACTCCCCTGTGTCCCAGAGCAAAGCACTGAGCAGGGGCATGACACATGCCCTCCTACCTGTCAGAAATCTCTAACTCCATCTGCTCCAGTCCACCTGCAAGGGAGAAATTAACTTTGCCACCTAAACCAGGATATTTCCTAAGCACCAGCTTTCAATTCCAGTTGAGGAAACTGATCCTTCAGTTTTAAAATTGTGCAGCATCTTCATTGCTCTTTAATTTCACATAGTCCCCCTGAAGCACTTTACTACTGAACAGCCTTTAATATGATTTGAAACAGATACCACTCCAGGGCTTTCTCATCTTCATCACTTGTTTGTTTTGACCTTGACATTTATTCAATTAGAACTGATTTGCCAGTCATGCACAACGCTTCCTAAAGTCCATTTCCATACACCACTGCATAGGCCCATCCAGTTAGCAATGATCTTTCCACATGCCCAAAGTAAAAATCTACAAAACCAAGGAGCATACAAAATAGTCAATGTGTCTGTCACAAGGCATCTGCTATTTTCTTTCCTACCATTGCTCTCAGTAAATGGAAAATAACAGAAGCTATGAAACCTCTTTTGGCAAATTATAAGCTCCAGCACGGCCTAACTGTCAGATTAATCAGCTCCTTGAAATTTGCTTCAGGAGGAAGCAAAAGGAGGAGTGGCTCACATTCAGGAAAGCAGGATTCATCTCATGAATATCATGGCAGTTCCTCCACAGCTAGGGAAGAGAGGGGAACACACATTCCCTATCACATCTCTGTCACATGCTCAGTGCTAGGAGAGGAAGAATTGTTAAAATTGTCAAGTACCATTCACAAATTTATGCCTGTGGAGTTATTCCTTCTTGAACAGAACCAAGTAACTCATACTTTTTGAAAATTGCTTGTGACAGCTTCTCAGTCTGCTTCAGGCTGGCTCTCAGTGATAATTTGCATTTTCATATACTTCTCATACATTAAGAAATTTACGCCTGTCAGGTTGTTGCGGTTTGAGGTTTGGGAAACCAGTTGGAAACACCATATTGTGTAGTGGTTTTAATTCGCCTATTAGAGTTCCTGGCTAAACGCCAGCACACTTACCAAAATTATTCAATTTTGTTACGAGATAAGGATTAGAAGTAGGCAAAGCAGGTCTAGACTTTAAGGAATATAAAGGGAGTTTATTAACGGATTTAAAAAAGGAGCAATAATAATCAGGAATCAGAACAAAAACTTTAGAGCACCCTTCTTCCCCCCCTCCATTTATTTCCCACTGACCATACAAAAAGACACCACTTTGACTTTTAGTTAGTTTACCACCTCTGGAACAGTCCTTTTCTCAGTTCATGTAGGGAGAGAAGTTTTCTCTTGCTTTATTATGTTGATTCCTATAGGAAATACAGTTCCTATGGTTTTCAGCCCCAATACAAACAGCTGCCCAGAAGGAGAAGATCTGCTTGTTCTGGAAAACCCCTCCCACTTTAGTAGCTTTCCCAGGACTACCACAGTGGACATCTGATGTTCGTTGAGGTACTCTTTTGAGGATGAACATTTTTATTACAGTGGCAACGAAATCCCCTTTTCTCATTATTGGCAACACAAGTCTTCTTCTATTATTCTCGGGGCAAGGAATCTTTACACAGGAGTCCTAGTCTGCTGACTGTAGCTAGAACATTACATCCCCCCTTTTTCACTCTTTTAGGCCATTGTTCATATATTACAGGGTATATTATAGCCGAGTTTATCAACATGTCTTTACAAGAGAATTTTCAGCCTCAAGGTACTCCTCATCTCCTCCTCTGAATATAGGCTTTGCTACATTCATTAACTTGGAGTCTTTATGTTGTACCTTTTGTAGGTGTCTTCATCCTTTCTTTTTCTGTGTAGAGGAAAAATGGATGTTTTCAAGTCCCATCCTGATATTGAAAAAAAAGTTAATTTGTCTTTCGGCCAGGCGATGGTCACATGACCTTTGTCCATGTTGTTCAAATGTGGCATTCTCAGCGTTTGAGCTGAGGGAGAGGAGTTTGTCTGTGCCGTTCTCCATCCAAGCCACGCCTGAGCTGCAGGGGGCCGGTGGGACCGTGTCCGAGCTACAAGGGGCCGGCCCAAGCCTTCTCCCGTGCTGGGCCACGCCACGGAGCCGGCTCGGGCTGGCTGAGCTGAGTTACCTCGGCCTGGGGCAACAGAACAAAGCCTCTCTCGGCTCGGGCAGAGCCGAGCAGAACCGACCTGGTTCCCTCTCACGTGGAGCTGCTGTGAGGGACTGAAAGACTGGCACAAACTTCCCCCCTTCTCCCCCTCCGCGCCATCTCAGGTGCCAGCCCAGGCCACATGGCCTGGGCAGACCTCACCAGACGGCGTGGAGGGAAGAGAGCAACATCTTTTCTCAGCTAGCCGGAAGTCTAAAAGAGGGTTTTTTCAGGTTCGTTCTTTGTTTTATGAGTTCTGGAGGGAGAAACTGTAATACCTCCTTTTGGGTATGTCATTTCTGGGTCAACCTCCTTCCTTCTGTACCGGAAACCCGACTAAGGTTACCCCACGACACAGGTCCTGACAGAGTGTCTCCATCTTCAACCTTTTTGGGGAAAATTTTTTGCTTGCAGATATTATCCAAATAAGTTTCTATCAGAAGTCTGGGTGACATAACAGGTGGAGGTCTAAGAAATATGCAGCAGACAAGCACAGAAGTTTAATTAGAGACAGGGGCTTCTGCACTGGCATAAAAGGGATGGAAATTAAAATACTGATTCCTGTCACTTTAAACTGCACATGAAGCCCATGGGTAATTCTTAGGGGAAGACATAAATGTCCGCTACAAAATTTTCTTTACCACCCAGGTTGGCATCAGAATTTTTATTTCTATTTATGGAATTATGCTTGGGGTCAAAAAAGCAGCTGAGAGAATAAGTCTTCTTCAATAAGCAGGAGGATGGTCACTCCTGCTGGTACACTCTTTGATAGCAAAATAAATGCCTGTTCCCCACAGCCAAAGTGGCCAGAAGAGAGGCTAAAGTGTGTGAGGGATGTGAGACATGGTCAGGCATGGGACTGCTTGTGCATTCAGCCAAGCCCTGACCTGATAATCCTCCAGAAAGCTGATACTGAGGAAGATGCTGCCTACTCACCACAGAAATACTCCACTTTTGAGAACCTGTGAGAAAAAATGTGAATTTTGTGGCTCAGATTCAGTGCTACGTCAAGTACCACAGTCCTCAGCCCAAGTATTTTGGTTAAAAGACCCATAGAAGTATTTCCAGCTCAGACAATGCATGCTTGCCACGTGGTCAGCAGCACCCTGGCACAGCAGCTCCTTCAAAAAGCTCACATTTGTTTGCAAGGACAAGGGACATCAGTCTGCAAATCCTTCTCTTCACCTCCCCATTCCTCAGGATGCAGGAGGTTTCACTTCATGACTGCTCCCAATACTTCATTTTCACATGGGAGATGGAATTTGCAAGGAATGCAGGGTGACATGACAGCAAGAGGCAGTGGGCAAGAGGTGACACCATTGCTCATGTAAGAAAAGCAGTGCGGGATGCCTGGTCAAGACTGTACCTCCACTGACTGGGGATGCTATGTGTCAGAGGCCAACATACTTTGGGTCAGGAGCATGAGGAAGGGAAGCAAACATCACTCAGTGTTTGTTTCTGACCTCTTTTTAATGCTGGCTGAATGAAGACCAGGATGTGCAGAGAGGGCTCCTGGCTTCCCTCACCCTTTGGCACTGGAGGGATGAAGGGGTGTCAGCAGCACTGGCAGTTTTGTGATGCTCCAGTCAGCAGCAAGCAGAGGATAGAGCACCCACCCTGTTTCCCTGTACCCCCAAAGCTCCTTTCTCACTTCCCTGAAAAATGACTCTGTAGGTAAAATAAAAGAAGGAATATGCTGCAGCTGGCAAGGACCACATGGCAACATCACGCCTCTCCTGCCTTCCTCCCTAGGAGAGCAAACATTTGAATTCTCTCTGACATTGTAAAGCAAGTTATTTCACACGCATTCCTGCTGTAAGCAACCATAGTAACACTGCTGGGCAGTAATACTTAATTGCCATTGCTTTTATAGTTTAATAAATGGTTGGATTACCAATACTAAAAAGACATAATTTGTCAACTGTAAATTAATGTTATTCAAATTAACTTTGGACCATGAAGAGGGCTTTTAATGCTGTAATAAATAAATACGCCCAATTTAAGGTAAAACAAGTATAAAATTTATTTCGTGTCCGAGAGTTCGAACACGCAATGCTACAGTCGAAAAGGGAGACAGTGCCAAGCCCGGGGTTGGCACTGGGTGAACGCAGGTCTGACCTCTATCGCATCAGACCTCCCTCTGTTCACAACGACTGCTTCTAACAGCTGGTTTATATACAGTTTTGACCATAAAGTCCAGATTTTGGGTATTGTTTCTGCCACTCAGCATATTCATGCTGACATCTTCCAAATAAAGGGCTCTGTTAAAAGTCCTGATGAACCACTCAAAACATTAATTTTTCTGCTTGTCCAACACCTACTTCAAGCCTCTCTTCTCCCTTTGATTTCAGAAGGAACCAAACCTCTGATATCTATATTTGTTCTTGAACCATCCTTTTTGCTCAGGAAAGATGTGCAAGATTTATTGTTTCCAGCATTGATTAAGGGTAAAGGTAACTATAACACCCATGCACAAAGTGCTGGAGTTAGACGAGACACTCACGTACTTGCTTGAAAGCTCCCGAAAAGGTCACTTCAGTCCCAAAGGCAGTCAAACCAACCCCATTAAGATTTCTAAAATTAATTGCCACATTTAGATAGACTTTTTATGAAAACACTGCTTTACCTAACTGGAAAAGTATTTCATCACATGCAAAAGTTTTCATTTTTCTATGTAAAAGCCCATAGACGAGCATCTTTTTTTCTTAAAAGATGTCACTTGCCAAGTACTGAAGTAAGGGGTGATACATATCTGAATGTACACAAAAAATATAAATTGTATCATCCTGTATCAAGTGAATGTTTGCAATGAATTTAATTAAAAATTAAAAAATATTTGTAAGTGGAGACAGACTTTCTATTCAAAGATACAGCAGCCTGTCAGTCATGGCACAACTGATGAACACCTGCTCTAATTCTGTATACAGCATAAAGCCTAATTGTTTTGTCATTCTTGCTTATCTAAGGGAGCCCCATCACAGGATTTGAGGATGTGTCAACATAGAGGCTTGGAATATTTTGAAATTGGTCTGAATATCATGCAATGAGAAAACTGGATGAGGGCAAAAAGACATGAAAAGAAAGCAAAGCAAGAAATATAATAAATGTGGTAAGTACTGTGGGATTTTATCCACTTTTTTTAAAGTGACATCTTTATTTGTATTGGGAAAAAGAATTAAACTCCCTTTAAATGTCAAAGTAGGCAGACTACATTGGGGAAAGTTCAAAATATCATGAAGTGGGAAAAAAACAAACACACAAATATGCAAGGAAACTGAGCGAAATGAAAAATATGGGCAAAATATAGAGTAAATGAGAGTAAAAGCAGCTATGGTCAAATTAATTGTGGCTGAGAGGAGCCAAATGCAAAAACGTGCATGAGATGCTTCTGACACAGATGTTAAGAATGAGTGTTGCAAATGAAGTGAGAGAGTGAGAGCAGGAAATTTGGCATGTTTGGTACATAGGAGTGCAAAAATCCATGTTTGTCATCATTAGTGATTGACTGGTAGACATCATAACAACATTCACTTCTTTTCTAATAAACCAGTATCTTTCTATTTCAAGCACTGAAAACTTGTTTCCAGTTTTTTAATGGAGGAGATGACCTTCCTTTGTCCCCTTAAAATACTAAAACAAAACCCCCGGAACAGCTACAGTGCAGCAGCTTGAGAGTGATCAGTTCACCCACACAGACTAAGAGGAAGATTGTAAGCCACCAGGCTGAAAGGAAAGATATAGATACAGTTTGCATTTTTTCCCTCAATTTACACATATTTAAATCAACCAAGACATTTAAGTAGTTTTTTATTTAGCTAGAACTAAATCCTTATATTCTCCATTCAAATATCTCCAGTACTTTGTTACTCAGTACTCAAGTAATTCATTACATAATATCTGAAATGAGACTGTAAAATTTACAAGCAGTAACAGTTTTTTCAGGTACATTTTTTTCTCTGATTAGATTCCTTCCTAAGTGTTTGGTAGCTTAAAAAAATGAAGGCAGGCAGAAGTTTGGCAGTAGCTGATCATCCCAAATTATTTCTCCTTTTTTTATTCAATTGATTCCACCAACCAACACACAGTAGCTGAAAATTATCTCAGCACAAGAAATCCACTGCTAAAAATGGAAATGAGAAATAATAAATTATTTCAACATGGTATCATTAATTACCATAAAGCAATTCAAAATGTTGGGGATTATTTTTGTTTAGCTTCTTTTGTTTTGTTGTTTTGTTTAAATCAGCCTACCAGACAGCTAAAGTAGGTTTGAATAGAATAGTGCCCCAAAGCCAAAAATCATGAACATCTTTTATTAGTGAGCTTATTAGATGGATCACTGAAAGAGAAGAGCAATCCAAATCAGTGTTGTAAGCATCCCAATTTAGATTTGTTTCTTTATCAGAAAGCAACTTGTATCCTCCAAAAGTCACAAAAGCTCTTCAGGCTGCAGACAGAATAGACACAAAAGAGTCTGATGGTAGGGTTGGTTCCCTCCTCAGCAGCAAAGGCAGCCACGTGCCCTAGTGAGAGCCTGATCTCTGGTCAAGCCAAGTAAAGCCTCTTGCACTCGTACTTGGACTCCCACAAATCCTGTTAGGAGTGGCTGACAGAGCTGGGGTGTTTAGCCTGAAGAAAAGTAGGGGAAACCTTACCACTCTCTACAACTACCTGAAATGAGGTTGTAGCAAGATGGGGGTCAGTCTGTTTTCCCAGGTAGCAAGTGACAGGACAAGAGCAAATAGCCTTAAGTTGCATCAGAAGAGGTTTAGACTGGATATTAGGAAAAAATTCTTCATTAAAAAGGTGGTCAAGCACTGGAAGAAGCTGCTGAGTTCACCACCCCTGGAGGTATTTAAAAGGTGTGTAGATGTGGCATTTTGGGATGTGGTTTAGTGGTGGGCTTGGCAGTGCTGGGTTAATGGTTGGACTCAATGATCTTAGAGGTCTTTTCCAATCTAAATAATTATGTGATTGTCTTATATCCCTGCTGAACTGCCTTTGACCAAGTCTATATTACAGCCTTAAAACCAGGTGCTTGAAATCAAGACATGCTGGCCTTATAAGCTCTACAAGGGGCAAACCACATGTGACACACACATGCCTTGAAAACATGCCATCCTGATGGAGCACTCTCCAGCAAGACTGAGTCAGTGCCAGCCTTACAGCAGAGATCTTGCCTCATAACCATCACCGTGGCCCAGCCTCTGAGTGAGCTTGGCCCTGGGAGACACCCTATTGCCCTGACCAGGCTTCCTTTCAATGAAACACCTTTATGGGGCAGAAAAAAGAGCTGTCCCATGCTGTGTTCCTGTAAAATGTGACTCACTAGGCATCAGCAGCAGCAGATGACTGTTTTACCACAGCCTGGAGTGCACTTGTTCATATACCATCAGCATAATACTTCTTCACACATAACTGGTTGTGTCTCAACATGTCACTGTGGTGCTACACAAACAGAAGGAAGGGGGAAGCTGAGAGACCAGGTGGAACATGCATAAGATGGAACATGCACAATGGATAACCTACAAAATAAGTGGAATATGTGTGTTGTCAGTTCTGTGTTGAAAATGAGAAGTCTCATCCTTCAGTTTGCAGCTCCAGTGTTGTGCCAGTAAGAACTACTGGGAAGTTCTCCTGTATCACTGCCTAAACTCCACTGCAATACTGCAGTTCCACAGGTTACAAAAATAAGTGGACAGTTTTTAGTGAAAGATGAAGGAAAAAGGACACAATGATGACATCTGCTTCCACCTTTTGTGATATTTTCATATTTTCAACAAAATTGTCTGACACTGTCAAGTCAAACTTGGATGAAATAAATAAAAGCCCAAGAAAGGGAAGAAAGAAAACACTATAAATATAAGAGAAGAAACCAGCACAGGACTACCAGTACTAATTTAGGACTAAGTCTTTAAAGGAACATAAATGCACAGCTCAGGATATTCCACATTTATTCATGCCTAATAGCTCCAGTGTCCATCAATCTCCTCCAGTGAAAAATGCTGAGGCAATTTTTCAACTTTTTTCTTTAGCATTGGCTGCAGCACTTGTCTGTTCTTCATGATTGCCTCAGATAAGATTTCTTACAGAACTCACTCTCTGACAGACATAAAAGTCCTTTTTTGACGGCAGCTGAGAGTTTTACCAGGTAAAAAGGAACTACCTCTGTTTAGTCATGCCTGGACATTGATTTGAGGGATTGTCCTGGTTTGAAGGACAGGTGTCTGTTAAGGAAGGCAGGAGCCTCCCTTGGAATGGGAAACTGTAACCCCTCTCCCTCCGAATTATTATAAATTTGAAATCAAGAGGCTCTCAGGCAAAGACATGGAAATAGGAATAACAGTTCTTTACTAATATCTAAAACAAGGAGAACAAATAACAACTATAACGTTAACCAACAAACAGAACCAGAAACCCAATGGCAGCCTGCTCGGCTTCAGGCACCTTTTCCTTTTGGTGCAGTTCCAGTCACAGTCTGCAGGGGGCGCTCTGAGTGTGATGATTTCCCGGCGGCTGCAGGGGGCGCTCTGGCATGAGCTCAGGTAGCACACGGCAATGGCGGCTGCCTGAGGCACGGAGGGATGGAGGAGAGCCTTTGTTCCACAGACCCTCGGGAGTGGGGGGCAGGGGGGCAGCTGGTGTCGGTGCCACAGCAGGATCCCCTGACACAGGCAGCTGGGATGGTTAGAGGTCCTCACGTGCAGGGGAAGCCCCGCTACAATGTAGCGAAGAAACTCGGAGCGGTGAGGAGGGGCGGGGGGAAGAGACAGGCTGGTGGCAGGCAGCTCCCGATGGGCAGAGGGCAGAGACTCACAGCAGACACACCAGCAGCTCCGTGCTGGCTTCTCAGGGGGCCGTGGGGTTCAGCAGACAACAGCTCCAACCGTCCCGCTCCGAGGGTCCCGAGTAAGAGCGTGACCTCCGCCCTGCCCTTGCTTTTCAGTCTCCAAAATCTCGCGTTGTCAAGCCCTGCTTCTATGAGGGGCAATTCTGCCACACTCTGCCAAGGGGAAAGGCTCCTAACCTTGTGCTTTGTTCTCTTAAGTACTTAGCAATTAGCTCAATCATTTGTGTCTTAGCAACCCATGGGAGAAAAAATTCCTGAGGAAAAAAAACTAAATCTAATCTCCAACATTCTCTACCCCGAATTTTTTTTTTCTCCTGCAAACACTTTACATCAAATTTAAACCTTCGAAGTATATACATACATGCAGATACAGATACAAGCACGGTGTCATAGGTAGTTCACCCTAAAACAAGATCTCCTTGAGGTATGCATCGGGTCTCTCCATCCCTTTGCATCACCCACCAGGTGCAGCCTGGTCCCTGAGCAAAGACAACCCCATGGATGGGATTGTCTTTACTTGAGGCAGAGTTAACCCAAACAGTCTTTCCCAGCATACCTCTCATGTGTACTACTGGAACCTTATCTCCATCTGTTGTTCGCAAGGGGTCAGAGTGGGCAGGCCCTGCTCGGTTGGAGGAGCCTCGGGTGTTCACTAACCATGTGGCCTTTGCCAAATTAGTCTCCCAGTTCTTGAACGTCCCCCCACCCAGCGCTTTCAAGGTGGTTTTGAGCAGGCCATTGTACCGTTCAACTTTCCCAGCTGCTGGTGCATGATAAGGGATATGGTACACCCACTTGATGCCATGTTCCCTAGCCCAGGTGTTTATAAGGCTATTTTTGAAATGAGTCCCATTGTCGGATTCAATTCTCTCAGGGGTACCATGTCTCCAAAGGACCTGTTTTTCGAGGCCCAGGATGGTGTTCCGGGCAGTGGCATGAGGCACAGGGTAGGTCTCCAGCCATCCTGTGGTGGCTTCCACCATTGTGAGAACGTAGCGCTTGCCTTGGAGGGTCTGGGGCAGTGTGATGTAATCAATCTGCCAAGCCTCTCCATACTTATATTTGGACCACCGTCCACCATACCATAGAGGCTTTACCCGCTTGGCCTGTTTGATCACAGCGCATGTCTCACAAGCATGGATCACCTGGGAGATACTGTCCATGGTTAGGTCCACCCCTTGGTCTCGTGCCCACTTATAGGTGGCATCTCTGCCCTGGTGGCCTGAGGCGTCATGGGCCCATCGGGCTAGGAACAGCTCCCCTTTGTGTTGCCAGTATAAATCTATCTGTGCCACCTCTATCTTTGCGGCGTGATCTACCTGCTTGCTGTTCTGGTGTTCTTCGTTAGCTCGGTTCTTAGGGACATGGGCATCTACATGGCGGACCTTTACGGGTAGCTTCTCTACCCGAGTGGCAATGTCTTTCCATTCATTAGCTGCCCAGATTGGTTTTCCTCTACGCTGCCAGTTGGCCTTTTTCCACCTTTCCAGCCAACCCCATAGAGCATTGGCTACCATCCACGAATCGGTGTAGAGGTAGAGCTTTGGCCACTTCTCTCTCTCAGCAATGTCCAGGGCCAGCTGAACGGCTTTGAGTTCAGCAAATTGGCTCGACCCACCCTCTCCTTCAGTGGCTTCTGCAACTTGTGTGGGGCTCTACACAGCTGCTTTCCACTTCCGGTTCATCCCTATGATGCGACAGGAAACGTCAGCGAAAAGGGCATAGCACTTTTCTTCATTTAGCAGTTGATTGTATGGTGGAGCCTCCTCAGCCCGGGTTACTTGTTCTTGCTCCTCTTCATCAGTGAGGCCAAAGCTCTCACCTTCTGGCCAATTCGTAATTATTTCCAGGATCGCAGGGCGGTTTGGATTTCCAATGCGGGCGCGCTGTGTGATAAGTGCGATCCACTTACTCCATGTGGCATCGGTGGCGTGGTGGGTAGAGGGAGCCTTGCCTTTAAACATCCACCCCAGCACTGGTAGTCGGGGTGCCAGGAGGAGTTGTGCTTTAGTGCCAATTACCTCCGAGGCGGCTTGAACTCCTTCATAGACGGCCAAGATCTCCTTCTCTGTGGGGGTGTAGTTGGCTTCAGACCCTCTGTAACTTTGGCTCCAGAATCCCAGCGGTCGGCCTCGAGTCTCTCCAGGCACCTTCTGCCAAAGGCTCCAGGACAAGCCATTGCTCCCGGATGCAGAGTAAAGCACATTCTTCACCTCTGGTCCCGTCCTTACTGGGCCAAGCGCTACCGCATGAGCGATCTCCTGCTTGATCTGGGCAAATGCTTGTTGCTGTTCAGGGCCACAGTGGAAATCGTTCTTCTTGCGGGTAACCAGGTAGAGAGGGCTCACCATCTGGCTGTACTCTGGAATGTGCATTCTCCAAAAGCCTATGGCCCCTAGGAAAGCTTGAGTTTCCTTTTTGTTAGTTGGCGGAGACATCGCAGTGATCTTATTGATGACCTCCGTGGGAATCTGGAGCCGTCCATCTTGCCATTTTACCCCCAGGAACTGGATCTCTCGAGCAGGTCCCTTGACTTTGCTTTTCTTGATGGCAAAACCGGCTTCCAGGAGGATCATGATGATCTTCTCTCCTTTCTCATATCCCTCTGCTGCCGTGTTCCCCCACACAATGATGTCATTGATGTATTGGAGATGCTCTGGAGCCTCACCCTTTTCCAGTGCAGCCTGGATCAGTCCATGGCAGATCGTGGGGCTGTGTCTCCACCCCTGGGGCAGCCGATTCCAGGTATATTGCACACCTCTCCAGGTGAAGGAAAACTGGGGCCTGCACTCTGCTGCCAGAGGGATGGAGAAGAATGCATTGGCGATGTCAATGGTGGCATACCATTTTGCTGCCTCGGACTCCAGCTCGTACTGGAGCTCCAGCATGTCTGGCACGGCAGCCCTCAATGGTGGAGTCACTTCATTCAAGCCACGATAGTCCACAGTCAATCTCCATTCCCCGTCAGACTTGCGCACAGGCCAGATGGGACTGTTGAAGTGTGTGTGAGCTTTACTGACCACTCCTTGGCTTTCCAGGTCGCAGATCATCTTGTGGATTGGGATCACGGCATCTCAATTTGTCCGGTACTGCCGGCGGTGAACTGTCGAGGTGGCAATTGGCACTTGTTGCTCTTTTACTCTCAGGAGTCCCACTGCAGTTGGATTTTCCGATAGTCCAGGCAAGGTGTTCAGTTGCCTGATGCCCTCTGCCTCCACAGCCGCTATTCCGAAAGCCCACCTGAGTCCCTTTGGGTCTTTGTAATGGCCATTCCGGAGGAAGTCTATGCCCAGAATACATGGGGCCTCTGGACCAGTCACAATGGGGTGTTTCTGCCACTCCTTCCCGGTCAGGCTCACCTCGGCTTCCAACAAGGTTAATTGCTGTGATCCCCCTGTCACCCCGGCAATAGAAACAGGTTCTGCCCCCACATGTCCCGATGGAATTAAGGTACACTGCGCACCAGTATCAACTAACGCTTCATATTTTTGTGGCTCTGATGTGCCAGGCCATCGGACCCACACTGTCCAAAAGACCCGGTTTTCCCGTGCCTCTTCCTGGCTAGAGGCAGGGCCCCTCTAGCCTTGCTTATCATTTCTTTCTTGGGCGTACATAGTAGGGGTGCCCTCGAGGGGATCTAAGAGATCGTCCTCCCTTCTGTAATATCTGGCATCGCGGTCATGGGAGGCTGAGGCTACCTTCACTTTAGTAGACACCCCGCCTCGGTTAGTATTTCCCTTCTTGAGTTGCTGTACCCGTGCTGCCAGGGTAGCAGTGGGTTTCCTATCCCACTTCCTCATGTCTTCCCCATGGTCACACAGGAAGAACCACAGCTCAGATCGTGGGGTGTACCCTCTCTCCCTGGCTGGGGGGCGCTGGGCTCTGACTTTGGGGCTTGTGACTCACACTGGTGCCGCACTCATCATCCTCATCTCTTCCCTCACCTCCCTCATCTCCTCTCTGAGGTCTTTGACCACAGCGGAGACCTGAGCCTGTATTGGGCCACTGATCATACTATCATAATTCCTGAGTTTGGTGGCTGTGGAACCCACTGTGTCTCGGTTGTCATCAGCATTAATTGTTGCAATGAAAATGGTGTATTGGGAGGGCCCTAGCTTTGCCAGGTTCCACAACATTTGTCCTGTACACTTCACCTTGTCGGGGTCATTATCATGTTGTCCATCCCTCCCAAAGAATACCTCCAATACTGCCACCTCCCTCAGCTGTTGGATTCCCTCCTCAAGGGTCTTCCATGGTCTTCTATGATGATACTACTGCATTCTCTCCCTGTTGACAAACCTCTCTCTTACACTTATTAAAAGCCGTTCCCAGAGAGACCGGGGCCCGTCGTCTCTTCCGAATACCTGATCCACCCCCGAGTCATGGGACAAGGGTCCCATCTGCCTTGCCTCAATACTATCCAGCTGCACGCCCATACCCATAAGGTCCCAGACCCGAAGTAACCAGGTTGTAAAAGGCTCACGACCCCTTCGCACAATGTCTTTTTGTAGATTACGGAGACTGTCATACCCCAGGGACTCAGTAGTGATTTCAATCCTTGGCCTCCCTACTGGTTGAGAGGGTCCTGCTTCCCCGTCATTACTCACTGGCTGCTCTGGTTTGACCTTAGTCTTCCTTTTTTCCACAGGGGCAACCGCTGCTGGCTGTGGCTGCCCTTCTGATCTGACTGGAGTCTGAGCAGTTGTAACGTCCCTGGGTTTCTCTGCTGCCTCATTAGACTCTCCCTCTTTGGGGTAGGGGGAGGGTTTCCCACCAGCTGGGCAAGTGTATTCCTTCAGCACTTGGCCCATCTCGCATATCTTCTTCACCAGGGCCCCCACCCAATCCTGGTGGTTTTTTCTGAGGTGGGTTGTGGGGCTGGGTCAGACTCTGTAGCAGCATCTCTAGTGTCTGGGGCAATGTCAGATTCTGTGGCTGCATCCCTAGTCTCTGGGGCCATGTCAGGTTCATTGGCAGCATCGCTAGTTTCCGGGGCCAGGTCGGTTTCTGTGGCAGCATCCCTAGTCCTTGGGGCCATGTCAGGTTCTGGGGCCTCATCCTTAATATTTGGGGTAGGTGTCAGAGTGGCTATCCAAGTCAGACCCCCTTTATCCCTGAATGCTAAATAGAGTAGGACTATCAGCAATGCCAGCCACTGTATGGTATCATTAGCATCTAGAGAAGATTTGAACCCCTCAAAGATTGGCGGGATAGGCTCAAAGAGCTGGGTGAAGGGTTGTGAGAACATTTCTTTTGGTGTCACTTCCTCGCAGTAGGTACCATTATTAAAGTAACCCTGAAAACATGTCATTAGTGTGTGGTAGCTCTAAATCCACATGCCTGCCTTCCAGAGGAAGTTGAAAATCCATGAATTCCTCACTTTATTGGCCTAAAACACAAACTGTATAACAGCCACCGTAGCCTTAGTTATAGGGCCCATGTTTAGATACGGGGCTGCAAATGGGAGAGAGAGAGCCGTGACCACTTGCCACATGAACCGGGATAAGCTAGACCACGTGGTGCAACCTAATGAGGTTCCTATATCCAGCACACAAAAACTGCGTTACTCAAGAACTGTTATCCTTTTTCCTCTCTATGCCCTCGGGCCGCACATTGGGCGCCAAACTCTGTCCTGGTTTGAAGGACAGGTGTCTGTTAAGGAAGGCAGGAGCCTCCCTTGGAATGGGAAACTGTAACCCCTCTCCCTCCGAATTATTATAAATTTGAAATCAAGAGGCTCTCAGGCAAAGATATGGAAATAGGAATAACAGTTCTTTACTAATATCTAAAACAAGGAGAACAAATAACAACTATAACGTTAACCAACAAACAGAACCAGAAACCCAATGGCAGCCTGCTCGGCTTCAGGCACCTTTTCCCTTTGGTGCAGTTTTAGTCACAGTCTGCAGGGGGCGCTCTGAGTGTGATGATTTCCCGGTGGCTGCAGGGGGCCCTCTGGCGTGAGCTCAGGTAGCACACGGCAATGGCGGCTGCCCGAGGCACGGAGGGATGGAGGAGAGCCTTTGTTCCACAGACCCTCGGGAGTGGGGGGCAGGGGGGCAGCTGGTGTCGGTGCCACAGCAGGATCCCCTGACACAGGCAGCTGGGACGGTTAGAGGTCCTCACGTGCAGGGGAAGCCCCGCTACAATGTAGCGAAGAAACTCGGAGCGGTGAGGAGGGGCAGGGGGAAGAGACAGGCTGGTGGCAGGCAGCTCCCGATGGGCAGAGGGCAGAGACTCACAGCAGACACACCAGCAGCTCCGTGCTGGCTTCTCAGGGGGCCGTGGGGTTCAGCAGACAACAGCTCCAACCGTCCCGCTCCGAGGGTCCCGAGTAAGAGCGTGACCTCCGCCCTGCCCTTGCTTTTCAGTCTCCAAAATCTCGCGTTGTCAAGCCCTGCTTCTATGAGGGGCAATTCTGCCACACTCTGCCAAGGGGAAAGGCTCCTAACCTTGTGCTTTGTTCTCTTAAGTACTCAGCAACTAGCTCAATCATTTGTGTCTTAGCAACCCATGGGAGAAAAAATTCCTGAGGAAAAAAACTAAATCTAACCTCCAACAGGGATATAGAGCCCATTTTTCTTGCCTGTGTCAGAAAGCTAAAAAAAAGAAAAAAACCTAATTATATGATCCCCAATGAAAAAAGATCCCAAGCAGCTGGAACAATTCTTGAGGTCTTCCCTCTCTGCTCTTAACACCAAACGGGACTGCTAACATGGAACAGCCTTTATTCCTTTCCTTGAATGTCCTGACAATGACACTGAACTCCCACACAGATTTAACAAATGGAGAAGCAGGAGAGGATATAGCAAAGGCCCTGAAACCCCCAGTGTACTCCAACTACCTGCTTGCCAGAGAACACAAAGCTCTTCCTGCTGAGAGCCAGGCCATCAATTGCTGAGGAAAAGATGCCCCCAAGAACAGCAAGCCCTTCTCTCATGGCTGTGTAGACAACCTTCCCAATGTGAGCCTCTGCTCACCACTGAATCTGCTGTCAGGCGAGTGTGATATCTCTGCTCCTCCTTATAACTTCTTAGAGGAACAACAGAGAGGAGTGATATGGCAAAAGGTTTGCTCCAATTTGGGGATATCAGCCTTGCTCAATAAAACAGTGCTCAGCAGACATAGTAACCGGGGAAGAACAAATGGTCTGAGGTGTAACACCAGACTGTTTCTCCTCTTGGGGCAGTCAAGTAGTTGGAATGTAAAATATGTTGGATTGAAAAAAAAGAGAAAAGAGAAAGTAATTACATTTTCCCCAATCTCCCAGGAACCACGGTAGGTCTAACTGTCCCAAGTCTGCTAAAAGCATACAAAATCTTCAGCCTTGCAAAGGAGTCCACAAATGAAAACTTAATAGAAACTTCTGAAGCCATCTTATTCCTTAAAATGGAAATGAATTATTCAGATTTGGCCTTCCTTAGCAAGCTTTTTCACTGCTTCAGTCATTAGAAATTTTATTTCTTTGCCCAGCACGTGCCTAATAATTTTTTTAAGTCTCAGGACAGTGCCAATGCCTCTGGTGGAAATCTTCACAAGGTGAGTTATATCTACTGTCTTTTCAGGAGATAAGCAGAGAGGCTCTTTCTCATGCAGAGCACCACACAAAGGGGTTTTACAATCAGATACACTCAGAAGAAAACAAAATGTGAAAAATACAAATGGATAATAGTTTTCCCCTCAGAGTTTTAAGTACAAAATAAAAACCGTCACATTTTTAAAGGTAATAAAGCAATCATGATCAAAATGCCTGTGTCTTTACCTCATTCTTTTTTTGTAAACTTTGCCCTGACTTAAACAATAATCTTATTTTTGTGGTTGATCTCTGTTTAGTATCAAATGAATCAATCTTCTATTCTTTCCATCTAAAATGGACTTGGTAATTGTTAATACAAGATTCAAAGGAAAAGAGCAAAATGCCATTTGTCATTTCTCTTTTCAGCACCAAACAAGTGACTGGGAACTGAAAAAACCAAACCATGGATTATACAGATCATTGGCATTGATTTAATTTACACTTCTGGTCTTTGCACAATGGTTGCTTTCCAATTACAGAAACAAGGATAAAAGAATTTGCCAACCACTTCTGAAATTCTTCCTCCAAAGCTACTTGCCACTTTTCTTTCTAATATATTTTGAATTAAATAAGACAGGGTTCTTAATACAGTCTAAAATTAAGAATAATATATTTTTGCTAAGAAAGTTAAGCACATGCCTAAAAATTACCCATAAGCATCCCTATCCTGGCAAAAAGAAGACATACTATCCACATTAAGCTAATGACTGACAGCAGACAATTTCATTATAATATTTTCAGATAGAGTTTTTTCCCCTGTGACAAGTTTGTATGGTCACAGAATCTTCCTTTCACTAGACTAATACTTAAGCTTCTATCTTTCTTTGCTAGTTCTGCTCTATCAAATCTAGTAATATCCATTATATTGCTAGTCTTATAAAAAGAAACAGGTTACCCAAAAAGGAAATATTATGGTCTATTCCATTAAACACAGTAAAACTTTAAACCTCACATAAAAATAGGCCATCCAATTACATGGCAAAAACGACATTTTTTCATTGTCCAATACACAATATATTTATGGGAAAATTACCAGAAACTGCTCAGCTGTATCAGATCTGAACCTTATATTTAGATGCAGTCATATATTACTGCTGATAACGTGATGCCAGTGAATAGATTGGAATTTTTCACTGTCCTTTATCAAGATAAATTGTTTTGTCAATAGCAAATGGCTGGCAAGTATTAACACTCTGCACACTATATGACTTTTTATTCCAAGCAAAAATTGTATTTAATGCTTTTTCACAAAATCTATGGCTGTGACTATCCCTATTACCTATTTAACTACCTTTTAAAAGGAGGATTTATTTCTGCAAATTAGGATCTGGGTAAAAAGATGGTTTCATGCATCATAAACTTTAAGTCAATACAAGGCAGAACACTTGCAGTTCAAATGGGGAAATACCTTTCTCTCATCATTTGGTCATCCTATAGCATTACCAAGCTGTGGTGGGAGCAGCTGCTCAGAGCAGAACTTTATCTTGGCGTTCTTCCACCTACACCGCCACCACATCCCACAGTAGCCATTTGCTCATTGGCCTATTACTTTCAATAGGTATTCCAGTAATTGGCTATTTCACACTTGTAAGGCTCGAACTGGCAGAGTGCAAAGGGCAGTCAACCAACCTGTCAGGGTCCTGCACGCCGGTCATCCATCAATTATCATCTGTTATTACAAGACAGAGCAAATGCTCTGAAACCTTGCTGGCTTGGATCAGCTTTGCTATGAGCATAATTTATCCCCAGACCATGTTAAGTTCCTATCTGAAGAATAAGGAGGTTGCTATGAAATAAGTAACATGTCTGTTGGTTGGCATGTGTTGGGGAGGGAGGCAGCAGGGGAGCAGTGTTGATTATCTGGAGGACTGTAGCTTCTGCTGGGTTCTGTGGCCACCTGCTGTCCGACGCCCACTCCCTTTGCTAAGAAATACTCAAAAACAGACAAATACAGTTGGTTTTATAAATGATGACTTCAAAGGAAAAAAAAAAAGGTCCTGCCTACAGCAACCCAGAAAGCACACTGCTAGTATTTGTTGTAAATTGTTCTTTATCTGCATTTATGACAGAGAGAAACACATATGGAAGAAAAAATGGGTGAAAGCATCATAGTAGTTTAGAAAGTTACAGTGATTGCAACATTAATCCCTTTTCTGCCTTAACATGACTGTCTGACTCCATTTGCAATGAAGTCAGATTTTCTGCTGCAGCATTTTATTCTGTATCTTTCCAGGACAGGCTTTTTCATTACCACTATTTAAAAAGCAAAAACGCATACAAAATCTTTGCCCATCTTATTTCCTATTCACTAGATGTTCCAATTCTAGGTAAATATCATTTAGTGGTGGCTAGGGCTTATTATCTACCAGCTTCCTGTACAAACAACCCAGACAACTTCTTCCCAAAGGCCAAATTGATCTGTTGACCTGCTAATTGACAGTGGTCTCTCGTCTTGCAAGTACTTACCTTGAGCAAAGTAAATGATTTAAAAAATAAGCAAACTCCTCTATTATATGTGCTAATAAAATCCCAAGGACTTAAAAAAGATGAGAAAAAAAATCGCACACGTGTTAAGAGCAAAGTGATTTAGAAAGCTGATAAGGATGTTTAAAAATCAATTCTGAACTTCGAGAGGACATGACTAAGGCTCTTAATAAATCCACCTCCAAATAAATCTAAGAATTACGCACCCTTACTAGTTGAATAAATGAAGTGACACTGACGCATATCTAATTGCAATACATCACAAGATGATCTGTCAAGCCACAAGTGTTCAGGTCCTGTCACCTTTCTTCATCCATTATTTATACATAACCTTCATTGCCAGTGAAATCCCTATGAAATATAGCTTGGCATCCAAATGCAGCCATTTTAGTCACTCAGCAGACACAGTCAGGAATCAAACCTGTACAAACTCTCCAAAATAGCTGTTAGTCTGCTGGAGAGGGAGTTCAGAAAGGAACAAACATGCAGAAGCCTCAACTGTTTTCTGCTTTGCTTAATGAAGAGCTAACAGCCCTGTGTCTTTGCAGTGGACTTTAGGGCATGTCCTACTGCCAAAGCTTGCTTTATATTCATTTCAAGATGCTATCTGGGGTCTCTCTAGCCTTTCTTTCTTTATCCTATTTCACACAGGGAGGCTCACCTAGAAACACATCTCAATGCTCTTAACAGCATCTGCTGTGGTAATAGGCAAGCAAACTAATGGAGCAGTGCAGTATTTTTTCTCCAAACTTGCCAAAGATGTGTGAAGGGCAAACAGTTGGACATATTTGCATACATTCATGATTCAGAAAATCTCAGTTCAGCAGCTGCTGCAGCAAAGGCAATTCTTCCCTGTTAGCCTGCTCCACAAGCACATCTCTGCTTCACATCCTGCTGAGAGTGATGGGAAAGCCACCAGAGCGATAACCTGGCTGGGGGTTTTTCGCTGACTCCTATTTTAGTAACTGAAGCCATAAATTCTTAATCACCACTTTATTGAAGAAGACACAGGGATTTCTCCCCCTGTTCCTCTTCTTTCCCCACAGCACACATAGACACTTTCTAAACGCGAGAATAAAGATGCACAATTCACAGTATTTTAGCAGTTCAGCCAGGACCTCTGCTTAACTCAGGAGGCTGCAATAACAACCACAATCTGTTTCAGGCATGCAGCACTAGAAAATTAAAGGTTCTGTAAATTACATGGCTATATTCCTCCCACAGCCCAATTAAAGGCTTTATTATTTGTCAATAAAGTACCAAATAAAAAAGGTATCCTCCAGATAAGGCAGCTGTTGCTATTTGGCTCTGATGAACCTTTATTTATGTTCTGTAAGTTTGCAGCATGAAAGTTGCTGATAGGCCATGCATGTTATTGCCAGGTGGCCCACGGAAATGTTCATGTCCCCAGGGCCAAGTCCTCAATAGTTCCCATCTTTTCCAGCACACACACAGTCTACTCACATGCAGCATGACTGGTGTTATCGCTTTCTGCCTCTGAAGCTCTGAAAAAGCAGACACTGCCTCCCCTTTAACACAGCATCCTCCAGCAGCCACTGACCCCTGTACTGAGCCAATACCTGCTCTGGCTGTCTCTCAGTATGATGTTGGTATGCCCAAGGCTGTCCAAAGATAGCAGCAAGAATTTTCCTTGTATACTCAAAAGGAAAAAGGATCAGGCCCCTGAGCAATACCTTCATCCTGCTGAGAGTTATCACTCATTCCTAGGCTAAAAAGTTTGGCTGCTGTTGTCTCTGATGCCCATATTCTGCCCCCTTTCCTGCCCCCAGCTTCCCAGAAGTAACTTTGCAGAGCTGAAGCTTCTCTCTTCTTCCTTATCACCTCTTTTTTTCATTTAGAGAGCAATGGCTGATGGGCTTTTAATATGGCTATGTTTTCATCCCTAGGAAATGGTAACAGCACTCAGGAACTGAGGCATTAAGACATCAACACAGCACCCCCATAGCTTAATGTGCACAACTCACTCCCCTTCCCCAGCTTTTTTAATTTCAGGCACTTCCTAGTTCTTGTTTGGGCATCTGAGTGATACAAGTGTGTAATTAGTGAAAAAAGGGATTAACATCTGCAAGGCACTCTTCAAACATCAAAAAATCAAGCTATGCAAGTCTGCTTGCTGTTTCTTGTAATCACAACATTAATTTCTTACTTTTGGGGAAAAATAACATTCCTGTATTTCACAGATGATGGCAGAGCTAAAAATTAATTTAAGATGATAATGCTACATGAAAATAAAAATCTCCTCTGATTGAATTTCAATGACTCTTCTGTTTAACTAGCTTCAAGAGTCCTTTTTTCGATCATAATAAAATTATTTGCCATATGGTTCAGATGCTCGTGATCCACTCTCAATGAGAGGATTATGCATGAGATATAATGCCTACTGTAGCTGCAGCCAAGCACACAGCTGGCTCTGATAATGCCAACAAATGGCTTCATCTATCTCAATGTCACGTAGGAGCTGGTGCAATGTGAATCAGCCTAAAGTAAAATTAAAATCTACATCATCTGTGAGAAAGATGATGGAGGTTCTGACATCTGATCTGTGCCAGATTCATCCTCTTTCCATTGTAACAGAAGAAACATGTTGCCCCTTTCACCCTGTCACACTAATGATGTGCTTTGCACATCCCTTCCTGTGCACATTAAAGGTAGTAAATCAGGGAGACTCCTATTTAAAGGCTTTGCCTTTATCTGACATTCAGTAATGAGGACAATTTCTAAATTTAAGTGCATTCCTTGTTCCCCCCTCTGTGAGGAGATAATGCCACTCGAAGTCTACGAGTGAAATATGCGTAGAGGAGTTTATGATCCATATGGATGCAAATTGTGACAGTATGCAAGAATTTCCTTGTTTTAGTTCCACAATATTTAATCACACTAATAAAACCAAGCTTGCAAATCCATTTCTTCCACCAAACCAAATTTTATTGCAGAAAATGGTCATAATTCACAACAAACAAGCTTGATATCAAGACACTGATGAACCTCCTCTTTTAGGGCTTTAAAGCTAGTGGAAACTTGGGAAATTATTTTGTTTTATTGTTAGACTCATTAAAGGGAAAACCCACAATTATGTTTTAATAGCATTTTCGATGACTTAACGTAAATATAAGACATAATTACTTATGTCTGGCTCTCAAATTTTATTACAATACAGGGTTCTATTAAAATATTTTAAACCTTTGGATATCAGAAATATAAAAGCTTGTCTGGTGGAATACAGCAAGATACTAGCTAATGCTGTTTTGTCCTTTCTGTCAATTTAGCTGCATCCGTTTGTGTGGCATATTGCAAATGGTATTGCTAATCAATGCAATGTAGGCACTGGAAAATGAAGATATGCAGTTTTACACTCGTGATCTTTACTGAGATGTAATCAAAGTCTCTTTAAAAATCTTTAATCACAGAATATGCATGCAGACCATTTTCACCTATCTCCTGCTTAGGACATAAGACTGTCTCAGTGCATGCTCCTGAATTACAATGATAAATGTGTTTTTAAATGCCCATGTTTCTACTAAATAAGACAAAATACATCACATTTGGCTTTCCATTGTGTTAGTCTATCGTAATGTCATTTGTCATAACAGTGTTACACCACCCTAAAACTGATATGTGCAAGTATTAAAGTATTGTTTTATGCACCAACATCAAAAATCTAAATCTGGGAACACAATGCTCAGTCTCTCTCCATACGAAAACCAGCACCTTGTTGCCTTCTGTTAAGCACTCAATGGTGATAGGTTTTGCCTACACACCTGCCTGCACATCTGTAGTGACACTGCTCTCTTAAGTTGATTTAGACAGAATGACAGCAACATCCTCTTCCGTAAGAGCTTACATGGTACAAGCTTTGGAGAAGCATCCAGGTGACATAAAAATTTATTATTTAATACAGCAAAAATTAAAAAACTTTAAAATTTAAAAACATGAATCAACTCAGAGCTTCTAAGGAATACTTAAGAAAGCACGTCTCTAAAGTGATCAATGCAATCCTCGCAGTTGATGTAAAATGTCATTGCTTTCAGGGAAAAAAAAAAGAAAATCCAAAAAAAAGTTTTACTGCACCTTTTGGATCTGCCTATACCTAAACTTACTGAACTACAGATAAATAAAACAAAAAGCTGTGTGTGAAGGCTTCATGCCTCATTGAATAAATATTTGTTCTCTCAGACCTTACTCTTGCTTTTTTTTTTCCCCTTCCCAAATAATAACAGCTGGAAAGGCATAACAATGCACGCACTTAAAATTCAGGTGTGAGATCTTCACAACTGTACCAAAGAAACTTTGCCTTTGAAGATAAGACACTGGCACTTTTATCCAAGTTATGCTTTCCTCCTTTACTTGAGTAGATAAGCACACACTAGCCTATACCCAAGTTTGAAAATAAATTGCAAGACCTCATGAAAGCAGCCATGCCAAAACTGTCATTTTCTGTGCATCTTTCAATAGTTCTGAAACAAATAAATCACAAAAGGGTAAAAAATATAGAGCAAGAATTCATAATTTCAGTTAAGGTGGCAGATATACTTCAAACTGGAAAAAAACCCTCCTCCCATAATGTGAAAATGCCACTGAGAACTATTAACACACTTCCTCTACAGTCCTGACAATTGTGCTACAGCTACCCCAACTCATCTTTTATACCCACTCTTATATACACCTCTGCAGAGCTCCCACTAATCCAGGAATTTAAGAAAATCTAACATATACAATCTTGAAAAATATGTATCCAGGTAATGTATTTGAAGAGAAAGACACTTTTAAAACAACAGAAATAAAAGTTTTAGAAAATTAAATGTAACAGCAACAGAAAATCCTGTTAGCTAAATGTGGCACTCTCAAGAAGACAACAAAGTTATAATGCAAATAGAAGTAAAACAGAGACACAGAAAGACCACCATCCTGACATATTAAAAATTTGAACGTTAAAAAGCCATTGATTTGAAGGTTTAAAAGCCAATGACAACTAGATTACAAAATTGCTAAAATATAAATTTGAAACCACAATGCACAATTTCTAGAAGCAAGGCATCAGAAATTTTCTCATCTATGGAACTAATCTCAGCATTAGATGCAGGAAAAGGAAGAAATAAATGAAGATATAAAGGAGATGAGATTGACTAAAGGAATAAATGTACTGGTAATCTCATCCTTTAAGACTTGTCTGTACTTTTACTTTGAAAATGTGAACAAAAAACCTGAATTCTGCAAGCTACTGCACATACTGCCAGACCACTGAACTTCCCCTATTCCTGATAACCAGGCTCAGAAAAAGCCACATAAAAGAAGTTTGCTTCAATCCAGGAGAAAATAGGCAAAACCACTCAGTTAAACCCTCCCATCCCCAATGCACATACCTCCAAGAGAACAAAACCTAGCTTTAATTCTTGAATGATTCAGTGAAAATAGTAGAAATTAGATTAATAACATATAAAGACATGCGGACAAACCAATATTAGATATGAAATAATAAAAAAACCTATTCTTTAGAAAACAGATGGTGATTGCTGACTCAGTGAAGACCTTGTAGAGCCACATATAGGGTTTGTGTGGCAAAGTTTTGACATGGGTGGCTTCTGTGAGAAGCTGCCAGAAGCTTCCCCCATGTCGGACAGAGCCAGTGCCAGCCACCTCCAAGACAGACCCACTGCTGGCCAAGGCCAAGCCCATCAGCAGCTGCAGTTGTGCCACTAGGATAACAGTTAAGATGGGGAAAAAAAGCCCTGTGCATTTTGCAGCCAGAGCAGGGAGTGAGAATATGTGAGAGAAACAGTCCTGCAGACGCCACGATCAGTGCAGAAGGAGGTGAGAGAGATGCTCCAGGCACTGGAGCAGAGTTTCCCCTGTGGCCCATGGTGAAGACCATGGTGAGGCAGCTGTGCTCCTGCAGTCCATTTAGGTCCATGATAAACCAGACTATTAGTGAAGTGCTGAGACTGCAAAGAAGAAAAATAGGAGGATCACAAAAGCTATTTTTCTCATACTTGTGAAATCTCCCTTCCTATGATGTTCTCTGAACATACTGTTCTAAGTAATTAAGAAGCAACAAATTGTATGGAAACCTTTTCTTACCTTTGTGTGCTGAGCAGCTCAATTCAGTTCCTGGGTAACTCACCTCCAAACATCCAACATATTTTGCTGCAAGGTTTAACCAGTGCTTGCCACTGTTGATATAATCCATTTCTGTATGCTGCTGAGGTCCTCACCTAGATGCAGACAGAAGCAAGAGGTGCTACAAAAGAAAACTTTTATCCATTGAGTAAACGGCAGTATTTTAAGAATTTTTGTTGATTAAGATCAGAATATAATTCTCCTTAGTATATGAAATACTTCTTGACAGATTATTTCAATCAAAATATCTACAAGTCTGGGTCCTTAAAAGGTACACGAGGTTGCATATAGAATTATGGGTATGTGTTGAGGCTATTTCTCATCTCCAAAACATGCCTCCTGTTTTAAAAATATTAGAATCTCAAAGAACATGAGGAATGAGAAATGAGAAAGAAGATGAGAAAAAAGTTTACTTTTGAGATAGCTCCAGTGCACCTTCAAGCTTTGATATTTTCTGTTCACTTTCTTCTATATCCCTTTTTTCATTTTCCTAGAACCAGCTGTCTATTCATAAAGCCAGAAATACATTGCTTAATATAGCATCAGTATTCCTACTATAGCACTGACAGATTAGAAAAGGTTGTTGAAAAGCAAATGCATATATGTAAATGTTTTTTCTATATTAAATGGAAACATCCCAAAACCTCAAATGATCCATGTGAAATTTTAATTATAACTTAGCAGCTGTTTCAGCTAATTGAAGTATATCAGAAATGTGATTTCCTTCTCATTGTAATTAAAGAGTTAAGCCTAATTTACTGTTGTCAGAATAAGACTAAATGCCAATCTGGTCTGCCTAATTATATAAAAAGGTAAACAGGAGAACTCCAAGACAGACATCAGAATACTCCCTCCTAATTCAAAAAAACCCCAACACACACTTCTTTTCTGGCAAGAAGATGGGCAATGACCTTTAAAGCAAGCGAGCAACTCACTCTAATTCTGCTTCGCCACCCTTTTATTAATTTTCCCTGGAAGCTATTCCCATTTCCATTCCCTTGATTTCCAGCTTTATTGTTTAATATTGTGGCTATGCATAAAGCTAAACATATGTTTTGCATTCACTAATGTGGTATTATCTAGTTGTCACCAGTGAAGGAAAAATGCAATACAGAAGTAATGCTGAAATACTTGTTTTTCTATGACAATTTAAAAGATTTTTCCTCCTATAGCTCTGAAGGAAAATAGAGTGAACAAAAAAATCTTTTTGATCTCTATCTATAATACGTATAATATGCATACTTTCTAAATTGCACATTAAATACAATGCTTTTCATAATAAATACAGTCTTTCCAAATGTACCTGAACAAAAAGTGGAAGCTATGAGAGTTCAAAGGTTTTGGTTTTTAAGAAATCCAGTGATCAACGTACAACCTGCACATGAGAACTTTTCTACTCCACCTTTTTCCACCTCTCTTGCAACACAGATGCCATTATTGAAGAGAAACATGTAAGATTTACCAGAGACATAGAACTCAGCTGCAAGTGTCAATAATAACCAGTGTGAAGTTAACTGAAGTATGAATTATGTCAACAATCATGTATGTGTGTGTATACAAATTATGAAAGCATGTTACCTCCAACGTGTTATATAAAACACCAAACAACTACAAGTGGAATTTTGCCCCTATCCAGGTATCGGAGCAAAAGTGGTGAGAGATGAATGAAGCAGTGCAACCTGGGAGCAGTATTTCCCTGAAGAAAAGTGCATCTGTATATTTAATTCACATTTGCATCACACTTGAAATTCTGCACTGCTCACATGCAATCAGCATCAGACTCTAGCAAAAATGAGAGTAACAAGCAGCACCACTGTGCTGAATGTCAGCAGTAGATCAGGAAGATCAGTAGATCAACTGAAAAATATTAAAATCATCACAGAATAGGGATTTAGGCTGGAAGGGACCTCAAAGATCACATTGTTCCAATCCCCCTGACATGGGCAGGGACATCTTCCACTAGATCAAATTGCTTGAAGCTCCTTCCAACCTGGTCTTGAACACTTCCAGGAAATGTTCATAGGTGTTGGATCATGTGAATCAAGGAAGTGCGAATGAAATATGGAAAACATTTTGGATGCCTTTAACAAAGGCCAGTGCTGGTGGAAACCAAGGGAGTCTCAGATTTGAATAGAACCTAATCTAACAGAAAGGTATCATGCACTGAATACAATCAGTGACTAGATAGCTGCTGTTCTCAGCTCATTTTATTATGGCTATTTTAAACAAACACAAACAAAATACAGAGAGCCAATCATATACTGAAAATACTAGAGTCAAGTTTAGAGTGAGCACACTTTCTGCACTTTGCTGCACAAGAATCTTTACATCAATTCCAGTCACACTCTAAGCACTAAACACTCTGCTTTTATGCTCAATTAACGTGACTTAATCAGGTCATAAGCAGAATATTTCAGAAAAGTAGATTGTGCTCAGATTCCCCTGCCTCCTTGTGCTCTAGTGCTTCTACTGACCTTGACAAATCTCTTGGTTCTCCTCCACACAACATAATTTCCTACATCTTTTTAAATGTCCAAAAAGAGACAGCTTACAGCAGAAAGTTAATGGGGAGTTATAAAAGCATACTTGAAAACCATCTCTGACTAATTAATTTCAAAGAAGAGAATAAAAAACCTCCAATTTTATTCTACGCAGAATATTACAAACATAAATTGTACACATCTATTTCAGCTTCTGTGCCCTCTATACAAAGTAGGGCTTAACTCAGAGGTCAGTGGGAACAGCTAAAGATATTACTCCACCTTCCTCCACTGCTTTCTCACTCATTCATTTGTGCTTAACCCTCTGCCCAAATGTGAAAAATCTTAATGCAGATTTATCTCAGGAACATTTACAGAAATATTTACTTTTACAGGTATCACCCCATTGGTTAACTTGCCCAGATAAGAAGCTACTAGGTTTCAGTTCGCCTATTCAGGTTTGTGGTTAAATGCTAGCACACTTACTTAAATTTACTTGATTGCTTGTTGTGAGATGAGGATTAGGAGTAGGCAAAGCAGGCTCAAAATTTATAAAGTACAAAGAAGTTTTATTAATATACCTAAGACAAAGGGAAAAGAAAAGAAAAAAACCCAAGAAAAAAAAAAAACAGAACAAACTCCTCAGACCACCCCTCCTTCCCCCACCTCTCCATTTCTTTCTCCCTGACAACACACAAAAGACAACACTTTGACCTCCAGTCAGTTTACCACCTCAGAAACAGCTCTTGTTCCAGTTCATTTAGGGAGAGAAGTTTCTTTTGCTTACACTATGGATTTTCTGTAAGAAAAATACAGTTTTTATGGGTCTTCTGCCTCACCATTAGCCGCCGCCCGGAGCAAAGTCCAGCTTAATGGTGGATCTCTCCCACACCAGGAGCCTTCCCACAGCCACTATGGTGGGTTATGAACAGTCCACAGGGTACCTGTTTTAAGGATGCACAGTTCAATTGCAGCAACAAAGAAAATCCCTTCTTCTGTGCTTAGTAACACAGGTCCTCTTGACAACTCAGGTTCTCTGGCATTCTCCCCGGGACCAGGGCTCTGGGTCACAGCCTCTCCTCTCTCTTGGTTCTAGTTTCTCATCAGGCTGTACTTTTTCAACACTTACTTGTCTGTACTTAGGTATTTCAGTTCATTGGCTGCAATAAGAACCACACATCCCCCTTTGGACTCTACCTTCATATATTACAGGGAATTTATTAGCTCAGTCCCCAACCATGGCTCTCCAAAAGAGTTTTCAGCTTCACTCTTGAAGCACTTCTCACGCACCTCCTTATAAGTATCAGTTCTGCTTTCCTCACTGACTGTAAAGTCTCTGCGCTGCACTATGTAGGTGTCCTCACTCGTTCCTCTCTCTGCGAGGAAGGATGGGTGTCTGTGAGCTTAGTCCAGGCATGGAGAGAGTTAATCTCTGTCTCTCTCTCTCTCCGGCAGTGTGAGGATCACGTGCTCTTTGCCGGGCTGTTTGAACAGGTCTGAGCTGGATGACAGACGCTCTCAAGAGTCTTTCTGCCTGGCTCTGCGGAGCTGGCTCAGCCTGGTAGGGCCATCTGGGCCCGGGGTGACAGGGCAGGGCCTGGCCCGAGCTGGATGGAGTCCGGCCTGGTCCTTGCCTGGCCTGGCTCTCTCTCTCTCGTGTAGCTGACACACCGGCTGAGCTGGATCTGCTGAAAATTCCAATCGTTTCCTCCCCCATGCCTGCCCGGCTGCAGCGGCGCGGCTGCCAGAAAACCTCCCTTCCCCCCCCCCATCCCTCCTTTGGAAGGAGGTGGGGGGGGCCTTACCAGCGAGAGAAGCAGGAGCTGCTCCTCTCTACACAGCAGCAGCAGGTCCAAAAAGAGGAAGAGCTTCAGAGAGTCTCTGCTTATATATGGTTTTTTCCTCGAAGGCGGATCAACTTTTTAATTGGTTTACCTACCTATCAATCCTTAAAACTACCTGATTATTGGCTCTCTCTTGCAGGAAGGAAGTTGTATTCCTTCCTGCAGCACAGATCACTTCCTAGATTTTGACCCCTCTGGCCTAACCCAGGACATCATCTTTCTCTGTCCTTTCAAAAGTACATTTAACACAATTTGTGTGATGAATGTGGCCTCATGAGAAGTGGGAGGGAAAATTAATTTGGGGGGTCTGACAATGAAAAGATCATTTGTCATTACTGAGCTGAGCTCTGCCAGCAAATGACTGTATTGTTAGATCCCAGTGGCTGCCACCCATTTTCTGCCCCTTCCCTTAGCAAACTCCTCCTTCCTAAAGCTTGGGGTTGCTCTGAATGAAGGTTGTTAGCAATACTAACCAGCCAGAGTGGGGAGCTTGGATGCAGTGGGGGTGGGATGTGAATTTGTAAGAACTAATTTGTCTAATGTTCAGTAACAAAGGCAAAGCGTCTGTGCTGTGAATTAATAAAGCATCAATCACTGACTAACTGTTTCAGTACATGTAATGAGAAAATTGCCAGGCCAACCTGATGGTCTGCACATGCAGCTGGGGAGATAATACTCTGAAGTGGATTTTTATTTTAATGCAATTCCCATCTTTAAAGCAAGCAAGAACCTAGGGAGACTACCCTTGGCATGTATGCACGTGTGCATATATATATTCTTTCTTTATATATTTTTTTTTTCATCTTAGAATAGAAGTATTTCTTTTGAATAATAATGCCTCATAGTTAATTCCGTTGATTGTAAGATTCCTGGTTGAATAGTCCTTTAAATTTTCTTTAAGTTGTTATACCTTCTCTCTAGTAGATTTTTTAACCATATAGTTAAACATCTGTCTTAGGTTACAATGGTATGTATTCTATCACCATCTTCATGGGATGTTGGGGCCGGGTGGGGCAGTGTTCCTGGCTCATCCCTGATGGCCGCAGAACATGTTTTCTAATGGGCCAGTCGTTGAAGCCAAGTGGGGCACTTTACTTTGCTCATCCCTAATGGTTCCAGTTAATGGGCCATTGAGTCCCACTGATAAACTCCATCATCCCATTGTGAGATGCCCCGCCCAGGGGGAGGAACCAGTGTATCCCTATCTGGATATAAACTAGAATTTGAAACACCACAAGTCAGCTTTTCCACTGGATTCCCAGAGGAAGACCAGACCCTTCTATACCACCACTGGACCTTCAGAGGAGAATTACACCTTTCACAGGATCACTGCTTCAACAGAACCACATCTATCACTCCCAGAGGACTGCAGCCACCTTCTAAGTGGACTACTACCAACACCCTGACCGACAGGGTGTCAGGCTGTATTCTGACTCTGTCAATGTTTTTTGTACTATTGCATTTTTCTATTAAATTGTAGTTCTGACTTTGAGTCTCTCACTGATTTGCTTTCAAACTACCACAACATCTTATCATAACTTTAGTTTGTATAAAAACAAAGAATAATTAGAAGCATTTTAATATCCAGAAGGGGGATTTTTTTCTCCCTATCATTTGCTGATCATATTAAGGGAAGAGAAAGAAACATGTATTTTAATACTTTTAGATTAAATGCAGTTACACTTAAGAAACACATCCAGTCGCATTTCTTCAACAAGGATATTTCATGTTTGCATTGTATCAACTTCACATTGTTTTCAAAAAACAGAAGAGCAAATACAGATTTTGATATTAAAAAAAATTAAAAATCACTGTCAATCAAAAAATGCATCTGGTTAACGATCAACTGGAACAATTAGTGGATGCACTGGGCAACTCACTGAACTGTCACCACTGGAAAGAATGAACTCTCTATATAAACAGATTTATCAGGGAGAGTTTTGGAGTGACAGAGAAGCCTAGAGAAGAAACAAACAACAAAAATATTAAGGAGAAGTTGAAGAAAGACCAAAAGGTAAAAATGAATGTGCCACTTACAACTAAAAGTTTCACTGAACTTTGCATACTGATTGTGTGTTCCAGCACAACACACCCACACTACTTGATCTTCAGCCCTCTCAACTTGAGAAGGCTGCAGTGAAGTAATGAAGGTATTTTATCCCTTCCCAAGTAAGACATGCCAAGTGTTGCAGGTGATTACCAAAGCACTCTTGCCACCTTCCCACCACTGCCCATTTATGTTATTACTCTGCTAAATATTTTGCCGGCTTCAGCAGTGTAAGATTGCCTTAGAGACATCTAGAATGCCTCCTAGATCAAACCGTAGGCTTTCAAAAGTGAAGGATATGCTGCAATACAGCCGAAATGCCTATTCTACAGACTTCACCCATCTTGTACTGTATACGCTGGTAGGCACAGGTCACTGTTAGGCACAGGTCTCAAATAATGCACACAAAAAAACCCAACCCCAAAACCAAAACCAAGCCAAACCAAACCAAACAAAAACAAAACAAACAACAACAACAAAAAACCAAATTAAAAAAAACTCCCAAAAAAACCCCAAAACCACAACAAAAACAAACCAAAACAAGCAAAAACCCCCAAAACAAACAACTAGCAATCAAAAAAATCCCCCAAAATGCCACAACTCAAATACAACAACAAAAAGAACCATTAAAAACCCTAACAAATAAACACCCCAAAGTTAAAACCTGTGAGTACAGGCAAGTTTAGGGCCATACTATCCTCTTTGTCAGAGAAGCCCTGCACTGCCACAACCCTGTCTCTAAGCCACTGTGACACTGGGAAAAATCAAGAGGAAGTGAACTGTGGCCTTGTGTTTCTGATCAGGACAGTTTTGTGGAAATACTATGATGTGATATTCTGGAAAAAACATGCTAGAATATGACTCTAGGAAATAGTACATAAGAGTACCCTTAAACAGAAAACAGAATTCCATTTGCCTTTGACAAAGCAACAGAAGGGCTGAGAGGGAGCCATGGCTCCCCAAAGTAGCATACAAAGAAAACTCCCCTTTGTTTTTCAGCAAAGAAAGGATGAACTGCAGCCATCCTCCCCCAACAGGCTTCAGAGTAACTCCTGGGAAAGGCTGAGTTTTGTATTCCCGTGGGAAAGAGACACTGGAACTAATTGCCATGGCACTTTCATTTAAACTCATGTACATTTATCAGAACAAAAATTATATATTTATGTGGATAAGAATGGTCACACAGCATTCCAACCAAACAGGATAGCACCATACTGGTTAAATGAAACAATAGTTAAATTGAATACAGAGAAGATGTCGTGGTTTTAGTTTGCTTATTCAGGTTTGTGGCTAAATGCCAGCACACTTACCTAAATTGACTTGATTGCTTGTTGTGAGATAAGGATTAGGAGTAGGCAAAGCAGGCTCAAACTTTATAAAGTACAAAGAAGTTTTATTAATATATTTAAGACAAAGGGAAAAAAGAAAAAAAAAACTCAAGAAAAAAAAAACCAGAACAAACTCCCCAGACCACCCCTCCTTCCCCACCTCTCCATTTCATTCTCCCTGACAACATACAAAAGACAACACTTTGACCTCCAGTCAGTTTACCACCTCAGAAACAGCTCTTGTTCTAGTTCATTCAGGGAGAGAAGTTTCTTTTGCTTACACCATGGATCTTCTGTAAGAAAAAATACAGTTTTTATGGGTCTTCTGCCTCACCATTAACCGCCGCCCGGAGTAAAGTCCAGCTTAATGGTGGATCTCTCCCACACCAGTAGCCTTCCCACAGCCACTATGGTGGGTTATGAACAGTCCACAGGGTACCTGTTTTAAGGATGCCCAGTTCAATTGCAGCAACAAAGAAAATCCCTTCTTCTGTGCTGAGCAACACAGGTTCTCTTGACAACTCAGGTTCTCTAGCATTCTCCCCGGGACCAGGGCTCTGGATCACAGCCTCTCCTCTCTCTTGGTTCTAGTTTCTCATCAGGCTGTACTTTTTTCAACACTTACTTGTCTGTACTTAGGTAATTCAGTTCATTGGCTGCAATAAGAACCTCACATCCCCCTTTGGACTATATCTTCATATATTACAGAGAATTTATTAGCTCAGTCCCCAACCATGGTTCTCTAAAAGAGTTTTCAGCTTCATTTTTGAAGCAACTTCTCATGCACCTCCCTCTAGGTATCAGTTCTGCTTTCCTCACTGACTGTAAAGTCTCTGCGCTGCACTATGTAGATGTCTTCACTCGTTCCTCTCTCTGCGAGGAAGGATGGATGTCTGTGAGTTTAGTCCAGGCATGGAGAGAGTTAATCTCTGTCTCTCTCTCTCCGGCAGTGTGAGGATCACGTGCTCTTTGCCGGGCTGCTTGAACAGGTCCGAGCTGAATGCCAGACGCTCTCAGAGTCTCTGCTTGGCTCGGCCAAGCTGGCTCGGCCTGCTGGGGCCATCTAGGCCTGGGGTGACAGGGCAGGGCCTGGCCCGAGCTGGATGGAGTCCGGCCTGGTCCTTGCCTGGCCTGGAGCAGGGGCCTGGCTCTCCCTCTTGTGTAGCTGGCACACCGGCTGAGCTGTATCTGCTGAAGATTCCAGCCGTTCCTCCCCCATGCCTGCCCGGCTGCAGCGGCACGGCTGCCGTAAAACCTCCCTTCCCCCCCCCCATCCCTCCTTCGGAAGGAGGTAGGGGGGGGCCTTACCAGTGAGAGAAGCAGGAGCTGCTCCTCTCTACACAGCAGCAGCAGGTCCAAAGAGAAAGAGCGTCAGAAAGTCTCTGCTTATATATGGTTTTTTCCTCGAAGGCGGACCAACTTTTTAATTGGTTTACCTACCTATCAATTCTTATAACTACCTGATTATTGGCTCTCTCTCTCGCAGGAAGGAAGTTGTATTCCTTCCTGCATTCCTGCAGCCCAGATCACTTCCTAGATTTTGACCCCTCTGGCCTAACCCAGGGCAGAAGAAAAAAAAATTTACTTGTATTATTTAGCTGTGGAGCAATAACTTGACAAGATCAATTGAGAATTATTTAATATGTACCCAAAATTCCCCTTTACCATTTGCATTTCACATAAAAACCATTTCTGGTAATTTTTATGCACACAAAGTATTAAGCCTTTAATTAGATGATGTACATATACACTATTTTCATTGCTGGAAAAAAATAGATCCTTTAGCTCCAAACTGAATTAATGAAGAACTTAAGCCTCTTTTACTCAAGATGTACAATAAACAGCCTATAGCATCAGTCCTGGATGAGTCCTAGGAAGAAACTGTGATTCAAATACAGAATTCTTTCCATTACCGTGACAGCAGAAGTAATTTATTGCAACTAAATAGAGACTGCAGTGTATTCCCCTTTTCTTCTACTAGCTGGTGGATTGAGGCAGGTTCAGGGAATGAAGGCTACATATGACAACAGCCCCTCTTCTTCTGCCCAGCTGGATGGAGAGCTACATGCAATCTCTTACCCCAGACTTCAATTCCCAGGACAAGAAAAAGTATTAGGAAGATTCTGTCTCCTTGGCCTTACAAAATGGTGTCCCTGGAGCTCTTTTGCAATTTGGTTCCCGATGAAAACAAAAATTAAATAAATACCAATGACTCAGAGGAGAAGCTCTGAATCACATGCTGAAGGACTTTCTCTCCTTACATGTCCTACTTTGTTTTAATCCTTTTACACTAAAAAAAAATAAAACCAAAGGAAATATGAATTATTATTATTTATTTAAAGGTATAAACAAGAAGAGCCTCTTACTCATTTAAGTGAGATGGTGATCAAATGGCAGTTATTACTGTCAGTATAACTTTCCCTTTCATTATACCATAAAGCATGTGCTACTCTTGACACCACCTTCAGACTACTCCTACAGGCCTACTCATGAAAAATCATAAACCATTATACACCATCAATGTTTGTAATGAATACATACATATATTTTGTTAATTTTTGCCATGTTTCACACATATGAAGGGAATAAAATCAGGAATAATTATTTCTTGATATAAAATAATCACTCTGTGTGTGTTCACACAGACTGTGGTTGTGTTCAGTACTTGCTTGTGGGAAAATGATAGATAAGATTACTTTGTCATAATTTTTATGGAGAAACAGTATTAAACAGCCTTAATCAAAAGTGGGTATGTCAAATTCCCAATGACAATCAATGCAAAAAAGAAAGTCACACATTCAGACCAGCTAAATCATCAGTTATCTTCTGCCGTTGTAGGATTTTTTTCTTCTGTTTGGAGAGGCTGGGTGGTTTTGGGGTCAGTTGAGTGTGTGGAATTAAATCCAACTCCTAATCTGGTGAGTTATCTATGGTGTGCAAGGCAGATACCATCTATTATGTAGCATCAGTGAGTAACAGTATGAATAGCAGCCTTTGCCAGCTAAAGCCACGATAAGATGTGGATTCTGAGAGAAGCTCCTGCTCCAAAACAATCTCTATTGTTCCAGCCATCAGTTTGGGCAGAAAGACCAATTCAAAGACAAGACAGCAATGATGCTGGCCTTTTACATAGAAAAATATCACGGTATAATCAATTCACTTGCATTTAGAAAGACATCTATCAAGATGATTTTTTAAAAATAAATCCAGTGCCATGTTTTTAAAATTAATAACTTAAATAAAAAGAATTTCTTAGATCCAGGATATGACCCAAGGCAGAATTATTATATATTCAGTATTTGGATCCCCACAACTGATTATTTCCATAACTCTGGTAACAGCTTTCATCTCAACCTCACCTTATCTGTAACTTCATTGCTGCTGATGGGCACATTTGCAGAACTTCAAGCATCACTCTGCTGCTAACCCAGCTTTCTGCCAGCCTGGGCTGGTCTTTCTCTGCAGGAAGGATGCAGGAAGCTCTAGACAGGAGCGCAGAAGGCCACGCGTGACCACGACCTACACGCAGGGGCAGAGGACGCGCGGTTCCCTCGCCGGGCAGCGGCGGAGCGCTCGTTCAGCACCGCGGACAGCGCCTGGCCGGGGACACGCCGGCCACCCGGCCCCGGGTGAAGATTTGCGGCACACGGCATAACCTGAGCTAGCTTCTGACCGCCCTCGGTAGCAACAACAAAAAAAGATAGGCTTCCTGAGCTCTTTTGGAAACAGTTGCTGAAATAGAAAATTAAATGACCCAAGGCACTTAATTTTCCTGAGTTTCCAATGAGCTTTTCATAAACTCCTTCCATTAGAGTCTTTTAAGGAAAATAAATAACTGTGGGGCAAGGGACAGAGTCATAGAATTTATTAAAAAATTAAGTGATAGGAAACAATGAGTAATGGCAAGTGGCTCCCCCTCAAAATGAAGAAAATGTAGGAGTGAATGCTCCTAGGATTACTATTGAGATGAGCACTATTTATTAATGACTTGGAAATGGGAATGAACAAGTTAGGAACTGTGGTAGTGGGAGTTTACTGGGTGTTTTTACTGGAAATTCTGGGAAGTTTTGCAATCTTCAAGTAGCTAAAGAACCTCAATGATACTAGAAGTGGTAAAATGAAAATTCATTAGGAAAAAATAAATATGAGGAAACAGATTTCAGTGTACACTACAGGACTGTGAAACAGTTTTTTGAAACAGAAAAGTGAAGGCAGTGAGAGCCAGCAGAGAGACATCGACAAATTAGAGGGCTGGCAATCACCAACCATATGAAGTTCAACAAGGACAAGTGTCAGATTCTGCACCTGGGATGAGGCAACCCTGGATGTACAGCCTGGGGAAGGAGATGCTCAAAAGCAGTGCTGCAGAAAGGGACCTGGGGGTTCTCGTCGACAGAAAGTTGAATTTGAGTCAGCAGTGCCCTGGCAGCCAGGAGGGCCAATCCTGTCCTGGGTGGTACTGGCATTAGACCCAGCATCACCAGCCAGGCAAGGGAGGGGACTGTCCCGCTCTGCTCTGCACTGGGGCGGTCTCACTTTGAGTGCTGGGGGAAGTTTTGGGCGCCACAAAATAAGAAAGATATAAGGCAATTAGAGAGTGTCCAAAGGAGGGCCATGAAGCTAGTGAAGGGTCTGGAAGGGAAGCCATATGAGGAGCAACTGAGGTCTCCTGGCTTATTCCATCTGGAGAAGAGAAGACTGAGGGGAGACCTCATAGCTGCTTACAACTTCCTCACAAGAGGAAGTGAAGGGGCAGGCACTGATCTCCTCTCTGGTGACAGGACCTGAGGGAACGGCCTGAAGTTGTGTCAGGAGAGGTTTAGATTGAACGTTAGGAAAAGGTTTTTCACCCAAAGGGTGGTTGGGCACTGGAACAGGCTCCCCAGGGAAGTGGTCACTGCACCAAGCCTGACAGAGTTCAGGAAGAGTTTGAATAATATTCTTGGGCACATGGTGTGACTCTTGGGATTGTCCTGTGCAGGGCCAGGAGTTGGACTCAATGAACTTTGTGGGTCCCTTCCAGTTCTGGATATTCTTTGCTTCTATGATAACTGGGCAAGGGGTTTTTTTTTTGCATATACGATATAGCATGTAATTATTCCATTTGCCTCTGGATATATGAAACTACACTTTTTCTTTTTCTAGGAAATATCTAAGAGAAATAATCTGTCACCAGGATTGACTAAATTTAGCTTAAACAGATATAAGGTGATGCAAATTAAAAATAAAGTCCATAAACAGTCTACATCATTCCCATAACGTATCAAATCCTGATTACTCAGACTAAAGATCTGCAGAAAAGACTGAAAGATCATAAATTTTAGCTGTTTAAAATTTATAATTATTCCGCAGTCATTAACTTAAAAGCAAAATTCTTCAGAAGACCTACTATGTATTCTTTTTCTTTTACTAAATTTCTTCACACCATGAGGGAAAATGAGGGATATACAATTTAAAAATATAGGCCTCAGATCATACACTGGGTATATTTGAATGTCCATTAGTGTGTTCAGGACAAAAAAAAATCACAGGAAAACAACTGACTGGTTCTAAGGCTGAACCAATAGGAAGGGAATAAAACAATCAACAAATTTCAGAATTGTATAGCAGCCAAAATTATATTATACTTAGAGGGAATTTTGTGCAGATATTCATAATTAGGATATATTAAAATCTGATCAGGTTCCACTCTTCTCTCTGTTACATAAAATAAAAGGAGTTTTAAACAAAAGAACAGCGAATGCAGAAGCAATATAGAAAAACATTTCTTTTACATAGTCAATGGAACTGGCTGTCAGATCAGGTCATCGAGATAAAAACCATAGCTACGTTTTTAAAAAGAACTGCATAATTTTATGACTGATAATAACATCTGTAGCTATGTCAGGTAAGACAACAAGGGTAATAAAATCTTATGCTTCAGGGCAGGAGACAATGAATTGCAAGGTTTAGAAAGAAATGTGCAGTGTCACACAAAGGGGTAGGATACATTAGCCTTTTCAGAAGAGATTTACCTTCTTTTAAAATATCAAGAAATAGCCACTGCCAGAGGCATGGGACCAGACTACAGAGACCTGGTTTCTGATCTGCTGTGACAAATCCTTCATTATTACGAGTTTGACTTTGATAGACAATAGATTCTCCTCAGTCTTATGGAGCTGAATTCAAATTAAAAGCACATGCTCTATGAAAGCATAGCTTGGAGGAAGGATCTGAAGGACAGAACTGTTAGCCAGTAATTAAGCGTTCTGTACTGTGCTTTCTGGCAGCAATTATTTTAACATAATTCTTAACAGAGTCTATTAAAGAGGAAATGCCAATTAGCAATAGCTTATTGCACAACAAAACAATGACTGCCAATATAATTTACTGCCATAAACTACACAGAGAATTGACTGCTAAAAACAATTGGATGGTTAATTAAAAATGGGAGAGAGAAAGTAGAATCTATATACATTTAACATGCACAAGTCTGATGAAACTTCAGTTCCTACACAGAAAGCTCAATTCAGAATCATGTTAAACTATCCAGGCTACACATATTATTTGAAGCACCTTTCAAATTGGAGTGAAATGATGATGTTTTGCATACAATTTTTCAGATTGTTCATATTTGACAACCAGTCAGTTATCCATTTGAAGAGAGAAAAATTTGTGGGCACACTGTTATTCCCACACTTCACATCAACAAGAAGGAGGCCAAAAGAAGAGGCAAAAAGGAGCCTTGATCTTAGCCAAAAAATTTGGTTCCATATAAAGAAGACAATTTTCTGTTATAAGGTTTTCTACGAATGCTGCAAATTACTTCCCTGAATTACTGACCTTGATTTTTCCAGTCTAGCCTGAGTCCTGTATTGTCCCTCTTCCAGTTGTTCCATCAAAATGGAATATGAGCGACACAGAAAACATACAGCTAGTGCTGTGCAAAGAAAATGTAGAGTTAGGAAGGTGTCGCTGTGCAAGAAAAGTCTCCAAAAAGGTCTAAAGTGTGCTTTTCCAAGCTTATAAAAGTGAAATTAGAACTGCAAACTTAGCACAGATCTGATAGTTGACTTTGCTTCTTAGTTCTGACAAATAAGAAGCAACCTCTGTATATTTTTACCTTACAGAAAACGATGGCAGCAGGAGGAGAGAATTACCTTTAGTCTGGAGATTTAGAGGGCCTGCAGTACAATCTGTCCCTCTAAGCTGATAAAACAAACCATCAGAGGAACCTGGTATGCAATGGCACTGATGCATGCAGAAGGACAAGACAGATGGAAAGAGAAGCATGAAGTTTGCAGTCATAAGAGCTGCACTGTTTTGCAATCAAGATGTTCAGCTATGTGGAAACAGAGTTTAGCAGTGTCATCACCTAGAAGACTGCAGTTCCCCATGACTGAAAGGAAGGAAGAAAAAGAAAAATGATGCTCCTGCTTTCCCCCTAGATGGTGGAAAAATTTGAAACGAGATATTTTTTATGGTTTTATTTTTTGAAATTTTTTGTTAACATGATAGTTAAGAGACCATTTGCAGACGCATTTTTCCATAAACTTTTGAATATGTCTGATTTTGTTTACAAAAACCCTCTTACTTTCTCAGTTTCTAGTTTTAAGTCTTATTTGGGGATCTAAAAATGGAATCTAATTATTTGGGTCCCTGTATTGAATCTAAGAATTAATTATCTCTTGCCTCAATAAATTAGAAGCAATCTTTGCTTTTAAAAAGAGAACATAACTCAAATGTGTTTTGTCTACCTCAGAGTGAGCTCATGCTTTCTGAAGTTGCAGGTCTCATGCAGCACTGGAGAAGATGGCATATATTTATTGATGAACCACCTGATTGATCTTGTTTAAATTTTAGATGAGGTTTAGCCTTCCTCTGGAGAAAAAAATCGCTATTATTTTTCCTTTTAAAACATTGTCAGTGAACTTTTAGCATAGTTAGCTGCCATAAATAAAAGTGAAAAATCATCAAACCTGAACTTGGAAATAAATAATAGTTATAAAGTATCTTATGGACCTGATTTGATTGTTAGAGAAATCAAGTAATTACTTACTTGACCTCATCTTCTCAGATGACGTGTTAATCCCTTTCTCATAAATTATTAGCACACCTAGTAGGTTAACTAACATATTACTTAAAAAAAAAAAGGAGAGCTGAAGAACTTTTTAGAGTTTTCACTTTTAAAACAGCACTGAAATCTTTCTTTTATTTCTACATATTTATTGGGGTTAAGCTCTGGTAATATGTGCAATAAATAAGTGAAAGGCCTAAGAGTGTCTTCCAAATCTAAGAACTCAGACATTTCTTTCTTCTTAGATGTAGTGGTTTCAGTTCACCTATTCAAGTTTCTGGCCAAATGCCAGCACACTTACCAAAATTTACCTGATTTTGCTGTGAGATAAGGATTAAGAATAGGCAAAGCAGGCTTAAACTTTAAGAATATAAGGAAAGTTTATTAATACATCTAAGACAAAGAGGAAAAGGAAAAAAAACAAGAAGAACCAGAAGAAACTCCTCAGACCATCCCTCCTCCCCCCACCTCTCCATTTCTTTCTCCCTGACAACACACAAAAGACAACACTTCAACTTCCAGTCAGTTTACCACCTCTGAAATAGTCTGTCTCCGTTCATTTAGGGAGAGAAGTCTCTTTTGCTTATACCATGGATTTTCTGTAAGAAAATACAGTTTTTATGGGTTCAGCCTCACCACCAGTCGCCACCCAGGAGGAAAGATCTGTTTGTGGTGGATTCCCCTCTCCCCACACCAGTAGCCTTCCCACAGCTACTACAGGTGGGTCATGACAGTCCATGGGGTACCCTTTTAAGGATGAGCAATTCTATTGCAGCAGCAAAGAAAATCCTCTTCTTCCGTGTCTAGCAACACGGGTTCTCCTGGCAACACAAGTTCTCCAGTATTCCCCGGGGCCAGGGACAGCTCACAGCATCTTCTGTGTCTCAGCTCAAGCTTCTCATCAGACTGCACTTATTTCTGCACCTACTCATCTCCACCCAGGTGCCTTGGCTCACTGGCTGCCGTTAGAACATCACATCCCCCTTTTGGACTATTCCTTCATATATTACAGGGAATTTATTAGCTCAGTCCCGACCATAGGTCTACAAAAGAATTTTCAGCTTCACTATCAAAGCACTTCTCATGCTCCTCCCTCCAAGTATCACTTCTGCTTCCTTCACTGACTTAAAGTTTCTATGCTGCATTTATGTAGATGTCTTCACTCATTCCTCTTTCTGTGCAGGGAAGGATGGGTGTCTGTAAGTTTAGTCCAAGTATGGAGAGGGTTAATCTCTCTCTCGGGCATTGTGACGATCACGTGGTCTCTGCCCACTCTGTCTGAGAAAAGCATTCCAGCGTCCTGAGCTGGGGGAGGAGAGCAAGGGCTTGGCCCTGCCTGGCCGTAGCTGGAATTTACAACCCAGCTGTGTCTAAACCCCAAAAGGCTCAACAGCAACTCCAAACCCCCTTCCCCCCCTCCTCTCTCGGTGGGAGGGGGGGGGGGAAGCAAAGGCCCAGCCTTACCGGAGAGAAAGCAGGGAGACCTGCTTCTCTCTGAAGAGCAGGAAGGCCAAGAGGAAGAGACTCAGAGATCCTCTGCTTATATATGATTTTTCCCTCGAAGGCAGATCAACTTTTAATTGGTTTACCTACATATCAATACTTAAAACTACCTGGTTATTGGCTCTCCCTCCCAGGAAGGAGGTTGTATCACTTCCTGCAGCATAGGTCACTTCCTAGATTTTGACCCCTCCTGACTAACCCAGGACAGACTCTCTCTCTCTCCAGATAGACAGAATTTTATCAAACTGTTATTTTCCTCAAAACTTTCCAAAAGGGTTGTCTGACTCAATTTTTGCTTCAAAAATCTACTATTGTTACTGAGAAGATGCATTTTTGGAATGTAACACAAACATAATAAACAGTGTTCAGATTCACTGTTAGACTTGCTCCACAACACTCTGTTAAACACATATATATAGTTTTTAATTCTTTTGCTACTGTTCACTAGAAAACATGATAGGTTTTATAAAAATAGATATTAGACAACTACAGACTTAAAACTAACATCAAGATGTTACCACTATATGCACAGAGAACTAGATATTATATTTCTGTAACAGTGCACAGCACAGACACCTGTACACTGATGTGAACATCATAAGATTCTTAGGAACGCAGATATAGACTCTGTTTTAAATTGGAGGCTTTTTCCGAGTAAGCTTTAAATTTTCCTAAAATACAGACTGCTAAATAACTAAACAGAGCAGCAAGCTTTCCTCTAAAAAGAGATGGAATTCTAATGATTATTCAAATCATATTATTTATAAGAGTTCTTATTTAGATTTTCTTTTATGCTAGTCTAGAAAAAATGTTTTTACATTTGCATCAGCAAATCTTAACCCATGAAATCCAGTTCTCTAGAAGACAAAAGAAAACAGGTTTTTTTTCTGGCAGCTTAGATTGAGTGCTGAAAGGCTGTATCTGAGTAAGCAACTAAAATAGCACTGGGCTACTCTGGACAGAATAGTCACAACTCAAAAATAAACTTCTCAAACGCATTCTTAGAGATTTATTTGATGTTCTTATGGAAATACTTCTTCAGAGATTTGGCTAACATAAAGATATTACTCTTAGGCACCAAACCCTTTATTCCCCCTGAATGCGCCCATTCCTCTTGGACTGTAAGGAGCATCAGAAGACACTGTGTATGCAAAAGCCTGGTTTTATCTCTAAAAATCTGTTCTATGCTTCCCTATGAAAACAAGTTGTTCCCCTTCTATCATTCTGCTTTTAAATACAAAGCTATGCCTACTGTAACTACAAAATTATATTTGAACTATTTTAGCTAAAGGTACAGTCTGGGAAAGCTCTTTATTTTCTCAACTGTCCACTGTTTTCTAATTACATATCATAGTTTTTGTTTGATAGTAGCATAGGAGGTGAAAGTATAGAGGTGATCTGTTCAACATTTTCCATTTCATTAAAATTGATCACCAAGCTGCTTTTTCCTATAGAAAATAACTTTCTGTTTTTCTTTCTGCCCAAAGGAACTGGTTCATACCCTTCACTCAGGCACTGGACTTTCCAATACATGAAGACCCCAAGATTTTGGAATCTCTCACTGGGGGAGTCTTCGATAGGCACTGTGTACTGGTTCACTTACTCTGTTCCAGACCTGGCAGAGCAGCCAGCTTGGAAATGGGTATAGAAATGAGATATTTTGTGATCTCTTCAATGAAAATCAAATATTAGACTTGAAATCAGGCAATTCAGTTCAGTTACTCTAACAAACAGAATGCATATGTTTATATTTTTTTCCTTAGTTAGTTCTTAGAATTGAACCCTAAAAGATACTTGCTCTTATTTAAACTACTGAAGGAAAACAGCATATGTTAATCTTCCTTGGCAAATTTTCACATTTTATCCCTTTTTTTTTTTCATACCAAATTAAATGCAGATACTATCACTGCCGTATCTAGGATAACATATTTCTTTATCCTGACCAAAAAGCTGTTGTCAAGGGTTAGAAGAATACTACACCACCAAATCTTGCACTTCTGCTTCCAAAATAGAAATGTAGACAGTGTTGAGTTTCACAGACATAAGACAGAAGTTCTGTTCAAGCTATATCTCTATCCTTGTATATATTATGACATCATAATAGCTCCATCAGCTATAATAAAAAATGAATTCCCTTGATGTATATTAACCGTAAGTGCAGCGTAGTAAATAAATGATTCATGCAAGTTCAATTACAAGGGTATGATGTCTATAAATGCTAAGTACCTGCAAGATAGCAATAGTAAAGGAAATGAACCCATGCAGTGTTAAAAATGCCTTTCAGCTAAGATTTCTGACCATACCTTTCATCAATTTTTACATGATTTTACATATCTTTTACTAAACACACTCATGGTAACAAACCACTAGAAGGTTACATACAGAGTAGTGTTTCTATCCTTACTATGGATAAATCTAAAATTAGAAGTAGGTTGCTCTTTTGCTCCAGAGGTGGTAAAGAAACCTTTTTATGAACTGGAATTCCCATTGAATTTAAGACTCCACCTTTTCTTCCTGTAGGCTAAATTACTGAGCCTTTAAAATAAAAAATCTCTACCCATGATTATTTACATACACACAGTATATTTTATGTTCATGTATTTTGTTTCCTAAATATATGTAAGATGACATGACAAACACAGTTTCTTACATTTTACAAGTATTTATAGGAAACAATGGCTGAGGGAGTAGGTGATCTACTCTAAATCATGTGTAGTTGATAATCCTTGGCAAATGTGTTGTTAAGTCTACATACATTTTACAGGACAACCACTCACGGTAGTACTTTTTGAATATTATTAGCAAAAACTAATTTCTGAATGGATTTGGAGTAACGCTGTCAGTTTTATGCAGGTTTACAGTTACCTATTCACCCAAAAATGAAATAAGGACTGTCATAAGGACTTCCTAAATTTACTCCTGTATTGGGTCTGACTGGGGTAAAGCTCACAGCCCTTACACTGCTGTATTTTGCTTTGGTAGCTGGCGTTGATAACAGAGCAGTGTTTTGGCTACTGCCAAGCTGTGCTGTCCCTGTGACATTCCTTCCCCCACTGAAGGGGATGGGGGTGGGCAAGATCCTGGGAGGGGACACCAGCAGGCCAGCTGACCCCAGTCAGCCAAAGGGATATTCCATACCATATGACATCAGCTCAGATATATAAGGGAAGGAAGAGAGGAGGAGGAGGAGGCACTCAGGGCTGGTCCATATTTGCCTCCTTGAACAACCGTCACACGTGCTGAAGCCCTGCTTCCCAGAAAGTGTCCGGACATCGCTACTGACGGGAAGTAGAGATTGATTGTTTTCCCTTCTGCTCTTGCGCGCGCAACTTTCAGCTTGCTTGTTCTATTTTTTTCCCACTGTAATAAAACTGCCTTTTCTTACCCTGATAGTCTTTTTCAATATTATCCTCTCCCCTCTACCAGCAGGAGAGGGAGTGATAGAGTGACTGAGTAGGCACCTGGCACCTGGCCGGGGTCAACCCACGACAGTCTCTTTTGGCGCCCGAACGTGGGGCGAGATAAAGGCAGTTTTATATATATATACATATACTGCATGCTCTTGTAATTATCAATAGCAGCTCTCAAGTAGTAAACTCCTGTGTGGCATACGGCCTTCGGCTGCCACACTGCTTATCTTTGTTTTGCTATGTTTGGGAACATGTTGAAACAAACAATGACTGTGAATGAATATAACTCCTTCTCTCTGCCCTGGGTGAATTTGAGTATGGATGATCTTCTACTGCAGGCTCCTGTGATTATTGCCAACCCTTACATAAGCTTCCTGATATTATTAATTATATTAGCCAACACTGTTACCTTATGGAATTAATGGAAATTGTCATCTCCCTGGTACAGAAGGAAACGACCCTTGGGTGAGGAGCTGTTAAAATCTGCCCTGAGGTACCCAGTTCCTGGGTGGAAAGGTATATGGAGGGATTTGGGCAGGTTCCTAGGGCGATTATCACCTCCCGTTGCCTGGGAGTTTACTCCTGAAGAGGTAAATAACCCTAACAAACTGGCCCGTCGGCTGACAGAAGGGTGCCTCGTTTACTCCCAGGAATGCGAGCAGCTTCTCGCCCTGTACTGGGGGCTGGCCTGGGCTTACTGGGCCTCTGTTCAATACTCTCAGAGGACTGTGGTTGAGGCAGGGACTCAAACTGTGTCTGAGGACACTATAGCTGAGACAGGGACACAAACTACAACTGTGGCTGAGGCAGGGATACAAACCATAACAACTATGTCTGAGATAGGAACCCAAACCACAACAACTACACTAATTGTCGCAGTAGTGAAAAAAAAAAATGGACAAGGCAAGTTTCAGGCTGATTAGTAAGAGAAGAAGAAGAAGAAGAGGAAGAAGAGATGGGGCCAGATCAAGAGGCAGGTCCCTCAGCAAAGGAATCGAAGGGAGTGAGGCATATTAAACAGGAGACCGAAGTTACTCGGTCCCTGACCCCATCTGAACTTCGAGACTTGCGAAAGGATTACAGCCGCCAGTCAGGTGAGAGGATCCCTGCATGGCTGCTGTGATGCTGGGATAATGGAGCCGATAGTCAGCAGTTAGAAGGTCATGAAGCCCAACAGCTGGGATCCCTTGCTAGGGATCGGGAAATTGAAAGAGGACTTGCAAAGGAAGGAGCAACTTGTAGCCTCTGGAGACGGCTTCTTTCAAGTGTGAAGGCAAGATATCCTTTTAAGGAAGATCTTGTAAAGTCCCCAGGGAAGTGACCAATGTGGATGAAGGTATCCAGTACTTGAGAGAATTAGCAGTGCTGGAAATTGTCTATAGTGATCTAAAGGATGATAGCGTCACCATAGATCCAGAGGATATCCCTTGTACACTTGCCATGTGGAGGAAGGTGGTTCAAGGCGCCCCGGCATCATATTCCAGCAGCTTGGTGGCACTTTATTACCCAAAAATGGATACACCAACTGTAGAGTTGGCGTCCGCCTGGCTCCGAAATGTAGAAGAAACTCTGGGTGCTCCCTCATCCCTGCGAGCCAGCACCCCAACTTTTAGAGGCAGCCCAAGAGATCGCTCCTCTCCAACCCCAGTCAGAGGGAAAGGAATCCCCAAGAACAGGCCACGTAACGAGCTCTGGTTTTTTCTGCGTGAGCATGGAGAGGACATGAGGAAATGGGATGGTGAACCCACCTCTAAGCTGAGCGCCCAGGTCCGAGAACTGAGGGGGAAGAGACCTGTTAAGAAGGGGCCGCCCAAGAAGACTGTCAGTGTAGTTACCACAGAGAGACCAGAAGACAATCAGCGATTTCCCAGATATAAGAAAACTAAAACTGTTTCCTACAGTCCTGAGGAGGGAACTTCTGATTTGGCATCACAAAGGTCAGACAGTGAATACTCTGACCAGGAACAGGAATAGAGGGTCCCTGCCTCCGGCCAGGAGGAGGAAAGGGATGACCGGGTATACTGGATGGTGTGGATTCGATGGCCTGGCACATCAGATCCACAGAAGTACAAAGCTTTAGTGGACACCGGTGCACAGTGGACACTGATGCCATCAAGGCACAAGAGTGCAGAAGCCATCTGGATCTCTGGAGTGACAGGGGGATGCCAAGAGTTGTCGGTAGTAAAAGCTGAGGTGAGCTTAACAGGGGACAGATGGCAAAGGCACCCCATCGTGACTGGCCCAGAGGCCCCTTGTATCCTTGGCATCGACTACCTCAGGAGAGGGTATTTTAAGGATCCAAAGGGATATCGATGGGCCTTTGGCATAGCTGCGGTGAATACAGAGAAGATCAAACAGTTATCCACCCTGCCTGGCCTCTCAGAAGATCCCTTCATCGTAGGATTGCTGCAGGTGGAAGATCAGCAAGTACCGATTGCTACCAGGACAGTGCACCGGAGGCAGTATCGTACCAACCGGGACTCCGTGACTCCTATCCATGAACTAATTCGTCGACTGGAGAGCCAAGGAGTTATCAGCAGGACCCGCTCACCCTTCAACAGCCCCATATGGCCAGTGCGGAAGTCAAATGGGGAATGGCGGCTGACAGTGGACTATTGGGGCCTGAATGAAGTCACACCACCTCTCAGTGCTGCCGTACCAGACATGTTGGACCTCTAATATGAGCTAGAGTCAAAAGCAGTCAAATGGTATGCAACGATTGACATAGCTAATGCATTTTTCTCAATCCCTCTGGCAGCAGAGTGCAGGCCACAATTTGCTTTCACTTGAAGGGGTGTCCAGTACACCTGGAACCGACTGCCCCAGGGGTGGAGACACAGCCCCACCATCTGCCATGGCCTGATCCAGGCTGCCCTGGAACAGGGTGGAGCTCCGGAACACCTGCAACATATTGATGATATCATTGTGTGGGGTGATACAGCAAGAGAAGTTTTTGAAAAAGGCAAGAAAATAATCCAAATTCTTCTGAAAACTGGTCTTGCCATAAAACAAAGTAAGGTGAAGGGACCTGCACAGGAGATCCAGATTCTGGGAATAAAATGGCAGGATGGGCGCCATCATGTGCCTACAGAGGTGTTTGACAAAATTGCCAATATGTCTCCACCACTTAATAAGAAAGAAACACAAGCTTTCCTGGGCCTTGTAGGATTCTGGAGAATGCACATTCCAGGCTATAGTCAACTTGTGGGCCCCCTCTATCGAGTGACCCAGAAGAAGAATGACTTCAAGTGGGGCCCTGAGCAGAAACAGGCCTTTGAGCAAATCAAACAGAAATAGCTCGTGCGGTGGCTCTTGGGCCTGTTCGGACAGGACCAGATGTGCAAAATATACTCTACACTGCAGCTGGGGAGCAGGGCCTCACCTGGAGCCTCTGGCAGAGGACCGCAGGAGAAACCCGAGGTCAGCCATTAGGATTCTGGAGCAGGAGTTACCGAAAATCAGAAGCCTACTATACTCCAACTGAAAAAGAAATACTAGCAGCTTATGAGGGGGTTCGAGCAGCCTCAGAGGTTGTTAGGACAGAAGCATGTCTCCTCTTGGCACCACGATTGCCTGTCCTACACTGGATGTTCAAAGGAAACATTCCCTCTGTGCATCATGCAACCAGTGCTACATGGAGTAAGTGGGTGGCCTTAATTACACAACAAGCCCGAATGGGAAAACCCAACTTCCCAGGAATCCTAGAAGAGATTTTGAGTTGGCCAGAAGCCAGAGATTTTGGAGCACTGTCTGAGAATGTGACTCGTGCCCAAAAGCACCATCATATAACGAGTTACCAGAAAACAAAAGAAAATATGCTTTATTTACTGATGGATCCTGTCGAGTGACAGGAAACCATCGGAGGTGGAAAGTTGCTGTGTGGAATCCCACACGACAAGTCATTGAGACTGCTGGAGAGGAAGGTGAATCAAGCCAGTTTGCAGAGGTGAAAGCCATCCAACTAGCCCTAGAGATTGCTGAGAGAGAAACGTGGCCCATACTCTATCTCTATACTGACTCCTGGATGGTGGCTAATGCCCTATGGGGATGGCTGCAGCAGTGGAAGAAAACCAACTGGCAGCACAGGGGGAAACCCATCTGGGCTGCTGCATTATGGCAAGACATTGCTGCACGGATAGAAAACATGACTGTGAAAGTACGCCATGTAGATGCTAATGTGCCCCGAAGTCGTGCCACTGAGGAGCATCAAAACAACGAACGGGTAGATAAGGCCACCAAAATTGGAATAGCTCAGGTGGACCTAGATTGGGAGAGAAAGGGTGAGCTATTTATAGCCCGATGGGCCCACGAAACATCAGGGCATCTTGGAAAAGATGCAACATACAGATGGGCTCGTGATTGAGGGGTGGATCTGACCATAGAGGCCATCACACAGGTTATTCATCAGTGTGAAACATGTGCTGCCATCAAGCGAGCCACACGAGTGAAGCCTCTTTGGAGTGGAGGGTGGTGGCTGGGGTTCCAGTATGGTGAAGTCTGGCAAATTGATTACATTGGGCCATTGCCACAAACACGCCAAGGCAAGAGTTACATCCTCACTGTGGCAGTGGTGCAGGTGGCCCAAGAGACTTTTCCAATGAGGAAGCCCTGGGGGGAAGAGGAGGATTCCCCTGAGGTGGGGCAAGACTTGGTTTAGCCCGAATAGGATGGGCTTCAGATAAGTTTACACCCTCTAGACTGATAGGCTAGCACCACCTGCCCATCATTAGTTCACTACTCCCGTGTTCCAGTAAGTTCTGTTACACTCGGTTGTTCATTGTACCATTCTGTTATCTGTCACCCCTTCTCCACCCTCTTACCTCCCTGGTTGGTTCCCTGTCCCATGCTCTTCCCTAGTTCCTCCCCCGAGCCCCGCGGTGATTGGTGGATTGTTTGCAATAAACGGCTGTGTCACTGGGGGCTCGGGGTCTCTCAACCCCAGTGCCACAGAGTGCTGCTACCCTGCTGGTCTCGGTGTCTCTATTACCTGGGTTGGGGGAACCCCCTTCAGCCACAGTGCGGCAGATAGTTTGCCTACTGGGAGCGCGATCAGGGAGCTAGGGAAACTGGACTCCCGGCGACAGGGGACAAGGCTGGCCACCGAGGACCCTCGTCGCATCCGCCTCTGATTAGCGATCACCTCCAAGCCATCAAGGCAGAAGGCGGACAGAGACAGCTGGCGCCCAACGGTGGGGCATTCGGTCAGCCTCTAAGTGACCCTTTGCCTCATTTGAGTGACCTCCTTCGAGAGTGCATCGTTGAAGCGTTGGCCGCCTCGCCTCACAGGATCCTCGTTTTAGTGGACTTGTCGGGCAGGGACGATCGAAGAACTCCCTCTCGACGCAGTGAAGGGGGAGCCTCAATCACCGCACTGACCCTAGTCCCAGGATTTTCTTTGGCTGTCAGGGATCGGGAGACCAGAGTCGGAGACCGGAGTCAGTGACCCGGTGGCCGGAGCCAGAGACCCGGCGAACGAAGAAGCAGCTGCGCCGAGACAGAAAAGTGAGTTAAGAGTTTACTCCCTGACCCCGCTGATTTTTGTCGTTTTTCCTGGGCTAGGAGTCTGCTGCAGAAATGGGAATTAGACTTTCCCGGCAGCAGAAAGGGATTTATTCCCAAATTAAGGGAATTTTACTTGTTGGGGGAAAGGATTTTAATAAGCCGTTGTTAAGGGAATTTATTAAGTGGATTTTTGTTCAGTTTCCCTCAGTTTCATTTGATTTAGTTCGTGATTTGCGTTTTTGGGATCAGGTTGGGGACAAATTAACGAGAATAGTTAGGGGAGGGAATGTCAGGGCGACGCGTTTTTATTCTGTTTTAATTTTAATTTGCAACGTGTTAAGGGCTTTAGAAAAGGGGAAAGTTGGGACCCCCGTTCTCCCTTCCCCACCTTCCTCGGCACCCCGCTCTCCTTATCCCTCTTCCCTGGAGCGTCAGGACTCGCGGCGGGTTTCCTTCGCTCCCGACCCTCCGCAGTCTCCGGCGCCCCCCAGCCGGTGCGGGGAGGGCCCCTCCGCATCGGACCTGTTCCTTGGGCTTCTCCAGGTGCCTGCCGTTGCACCCCTCCCGCGCCCTGGAGTGGGGGGGGACGGCTGCTGCGAGTCTCAAAATGGCGGCGACCACGCGGCCGGGACTCCCCGTTCGCGCGCCAAAAGTCGGAACCCCTCCCCTTACCCGGACCCCTCCCCTGAACCAGCCCGTGAGGTACTCCGCCCCCTAGGCCGTCCCTCCCCCCACACTGCGTCGAAGGGTGGCGTCGCGTCGGGCCCCTCCCCTACCATCGGGACCTCCCGCCGGCCCCACGCGGCATCTGCCCCCGCGGCCCCGCCCGCCCCCGCGCGCCCCGCCCTCTCCAAGCCTAGTTCCCACGCCCCCCCTTCCGGTTCCAGGTACCTAGAACCCGGAAGGGAGGAGGCCCAAGCCTACCGGTGTTCTAGGCCCTGGAGCCTAGAACCCAGAGGCCCACCAGCCGAGGCTTATGCCGAGGCCCGGGACCAAGCCCAAGCCCACCCAGGTTCCGAACACCTAGAACCCGGGCCCCTAGGAGGCGCGGCCCGGGAGGGGGACCAAGGTATAGTGGCCCTGCCGGTACAGCTCGGCAGGCGGGGGCGCAACCCCCGCTGGGAACCCTTTTCGTTCTCCCAGCTGCGGGATTTGTGCAAAATGGTCAGCAACCATGGGCTTGAATCATATTATTGCCAGGGGATGCTTCGGGCGACCTTCAGGTCAAACCTGCTGTTCCCCAAAGACATAAAAATGATTATGGAGAGTGTCCTGAACCCAGAAAACTACCTGCTGTGGGAGCGTGCCTGGAAGCGCTTGTTAAGTGACTTGCTAGAAGAGTATGATGGCAAGGAGGAGCTCGATGAGCTCACCATGGACCACTTAGCAGGCGAAGGGGACTTTGTTAAGGGGGATGTGCAGGCTGCACAGTTGCCCACGAGGGCAATTAGGGAGGTGCAGCAAGCAGCACTGAGGGCCCTGCTGACGCTGCCCTCGGCAGAGGTGCCCTCGGATGGATATGCCACAATAAAACAGGGACCAGAGGAAAGTTTTGTGAAGTTTGTGGGCAGAGTCAGGATGGCTCTTGAGAAGCAAGAAGAAGATCCCACAAACCTCTCTAAGTTACTCAGGTCCGTGGCGTATTCCAACGCGAACCCTGCCTGTAAAGCAGTACTAAAAACCCTCCCTAAAATGCCCAGACCAACCTTGGAGGCAATGCTAGAGGCCTGCGCAGAGATCACCCCTGAACCATCAGCAGTACCCCCTCCACCAGGCCATGGACCCCAGCAGAAAAGATATGTGGCAGCAGCGGGGGCTGCCACCCCTAGGACAGACAATAACAGGACAGTCAATTTTAAATGTTATAATTGCAACGAGAGTGGGCACATCGCACGGGACTGTCCAAAGCCCCAGAGATTTAACCAACCCTGTTGTAAGTCTCCCACATGTCCCGGAGCGGTGCTCTGCCTGTGCTGCAGGAGACATCAGGGAAACGGGCAGAGGAGCGCGGAGCAGCACCACGCCATGACAGAAAATTAAATGCTGATGACACCGAAACCACCCTCGCCGCGCCGACGAGACTGCCCACGGCATCATCGGCGGGAAAGGGGAGCTCTCCGGAGGCACGGGACAAAACGAGATTCCACCTGGTAAGTGCCCACCCTCAACATGTTACAACGACCGATTTCTGCAATTACGCTGTGTTTTTATGTGGGGACATTTATCAAAGAACTGAACTACTTGTTGTTGGGGACTCCACGAGGGGCCCTCCCGGGCTCTTCGTGCTCCCTCAAATAGTAGCCGCTGTTCCGGGACAGACGTTTAAAATTACTGCAGCCTGCCACTCAGCCCCCTGGTTTGTGCCCAGAGGGCAGTGGCTGGCGCATGTCATTGTGATACCAGATGACCTTCCTCGAACTAAGAAGACGCCGGCTTCTATGTATTCTGAGATCCTGGGGACAGACAAGCCCACCCTGTCCTGCCGCCTGAAGAACGGCATGGCAGCAGTCCATCTCCGAGGCATGATGGACACGGGCTCGGACGTCACCATCATTTCCGAGTCCGAGTGGCCACCTGGGTGGGGGCTTCGGCCCTCAACCGAGAGGATTAATGGAATTGGGGGAGCGACCATACCCCAGAGGTCCACCAATAACATCTTGGTAGAGGGACCGGATGGCCACGTTGCCACGGTAAAGCCTTACGTGGTGGGCTCCGGTTTCACCCTCTGGGGCTGGGACCTATTGTCTCAGTGGGGGACCAGGCTGGAAATCCCAGATACACCGGGGGATTTCTAGCCGGGGCCGCTGCAGGGCGCGCCACCCATGCCTCTGTTCCACCACTGTCTTGGAAGACAGACAAGCCAGTAAGGGTGGAGCAGTGGCCCCTTTCAAAGGAGAAGTTAGGCGCCCTAAGGTCCCTCGTGGAAGAGCAGGTATCCAAGGGCAACGTCGTTCCATCTGACAGCCCTTGGAATTCCCCCGTCTTCGTCATTCATAAATCTGGTGGAGGCGGGTGGAGGCTCCTCCACGACCTTCGAAAAATCAACGAGGCCATTGTTGATATGGGCCCCCTTCAGCCAGGATTGCCATCCCTGGCAATGCTCCCCCAAGCATGGCCACTCGCGGTAGTGGACATTAAGGACTGTTTCTTTTCAATACCGCTACACCCAGATGATGCGCCGCGCTTTGCCTTCTCTGTACCATCTATAAACAGGCAGGCACCCCAGAAAAGGTACCATTGGCGGGTTTTACCGCAGGGAATGAAAAATTCCCCTGTAATCTGCCAGTGGTACGTTTCAAAAATCTTGTCGCCGGTGAGGAAGGACTTCCCTAAGTCAATTATATACCATTACATGGACGATGTACTTGTATGTGCTCCCTCGGAGCATCTTTTGGACCTGACATTGAAAGCCACCATCAGTGCCATCGAGCGTGCCGGAATGAAGATCCACCCAGACAAGGTCCAGCGCACCGAGCCATGGAAGTACCTGGGCATCCGGATCGGAGAGAGGACCGTCGCACCCCAGCAGCTCACCATCCAGGACGAACCCCGGACGCTGCGCGATCTCCACCAGCTGTGCGGTTCCATCAACTGGGTTCGTCCACTGCTGGGGCTGACGACGGCCGACCTCGCCCCCTTGTTCCAGCTACTAAAGGGTGGTGAGGGACTGGATTCTCCAAAGGAGCTGACGCCGGGTGCCAGGGAATCCATTGGTAAGGTGCAGAGAGCCTTGGCTACCCAGCACGCTCACAGGGTGGCTCCAGACCTGCCATTCCAGTGTGTCATCTTGGGGCAGGTCCCGCATTTACACACACTGATCTTCCAGTGGGACGAGAGGTTGAAGGACCCCCTCTTGATCATAGAGTGGGTGTTCCTCCCTCACACTCCGTCCAAAACTATAACAACGCCACAGGAACTGGTGGCCTCACTCATATCAAGAGCGAGGACCAGGCTCCGCACCCTAGCGGGGTGTGATCTTGCATGCATACGTGTGCCCTGGAAGGAAGAGGATTTGGACAAGTTGGTCCAATCCAATGAGAGCCTCCAGTTCACCCTTGACAGTTTCTCAGGCAAAATTACGGGAAAGAAATTGAAACTCCACCTGTTTAATACAAATTTTAATCTGGCTCCAAAGTTCATGCAATCCAAAAAACCGGTAAAAAATGCTCTGACTGTTTTCACCGACGGCTCAGGGTCCTCCCATAAGTCAGTTATGACTTGGAAGGACCCCCAGACCCAGGAGTGGGAATCTGAGGTCCATGTGGTGGAGGGATCCCCACAGATTGCAGAGTTAGCAGCCGTCGTCAGAGTTTTCGAGAGGTTCCAAGAGCCCCTCAATTTGGTCACAGATTCGGCCTATGTTGCTGGAGTAACTGTCAGGGCAGAACACAGTTTATTAAAGGAGGTCTCGAACCAAAATTTGTTCGGGCTGCTCTCGCGGCTAGTGTCCCTGTTGTCCCACCGAGAGCACCCATTCCACGTGATGCATGTAAGGTCACATCAAGATCTCCCCAGTTTCATCAGTGAGGGGAACCGCAGGGCAGACTCTTTGGCAATGGCTGCGCTGGTATGGTCTGCCAACATACCTGACATCTTCGCGCAAGCCAAATTGTCCCACCAGTTTTACCATCAGAACGCTCCCGCTCTCTGGAGGATGTTCCACCTGCCTCTGGAGCAAGCGAGAGCGATTGTGGAGACATGTCCCAGCTGCCAATCATATCAACTACCCTCCCTACATCCGGGGGTAAACCCCCGAGGGCTAGTAGCAAATGAAATCTGGCAAATGGACGTGACACACGTCCCAGAGTTTGGTAGACTGAAATATGTTCGTGTCTCTGTGGACACTTTCAGCCATGTGGTGTTTGCTTCTGCCCACGCAGGCGAGAAAGCAAAGGATGTCTGTAAACATTTGTTGATGGCTTTCTCTGTTTTAGGCACCCCAAAGAAAATAAAAACGGACAATGGCCCAGCTTGCACCTCTGCCCATCTCCCTGGGTTCCTCCAGGAGTGGGGGGTTGCCATCGTGGAGAGGACTCATGGTACACTCAAAAGAGTCCTCCACCAGCAGAAGGGAGGTGCAGAGAAGAAATCGCCCATTGAGCGACTCTGCAAGGCACTCTTCACCATTAACTTCTTGAATTGTACGCCTGAAGAGCCCGTCCCCCCTGTATTCCGGCATTTCAGTAATTCGACTAATTCTAAATTGAAGGAACATCCGCCGGTGCTGGTGAGAGACCCTGGGACCCAGGAGGTCGAGGGGCCCCTCCCACTGATCGTCTGGGGCAGAGGGTATGCGTGTGTGTCCACCCCAGAAGGGCCCAGATGGGTACCATCCAAGCATGTCAGTCCCTACCGGGGGCCTAAACAGAGAACGCAAGTATGTTTTTCAGAAACAGTACCACCGCAGTCAGCCCAACAAGAAGGCTTCCAGGCAGGGGAAGCTTGGAAGAAAAGGAAAAAGAAAAATCTGCCCAGCTTTGGCAACCCTCCGGTATCTCTCCGAGAAGAAGAAGAGCAAGAAAGGAGAGACATCAGAGATGCTGGAGGGAGAACGTACCTGATCAGACACCCCCTCTTACCCTTCCCCAATTTCCCCTTCTGACTTACCTTATGTGTGTCCCTACCCCTGTCTGTCTCCCGTTCATTTGAAAGGAGAGGGGGGAGATCAAGGAATTCAGTACTGTTTTGTTTGATTTGCTCCTTGTACCGAGTTAAGTTCTTCTTTTATTTTCCCCAGAGACCCCCAGAGAGAGAGATGGGAAAGCCAGTCCTTAAAGTCATCCTACTGATGCTGATGCTCCAGAGAGCGTATCTGTGGATCGTGCAGCAGCCGAAGGAGAATGTGTGGGTCACGCTGGCAAAAGCCATCGGCCAGAGTGACTTCTGCCTAAATACTCCTTTGGCAAGCAGCCCCTTGTCGACTTGCCTGGTAGGAATTCCCGAGACCTGGCCAGAATACCACGCCATTTTCTCGGGAACCCACCGGTCCCGTGACTGGAATCAATGGTTGCAGGCTTTACCATTCATGCACACTGAACCCCAAGAATTGGACTTGCTGGGGTCAGCGCAGCCTGCCTTTTGCACCATCTTCACCGATCCCACCACCCGTAGGCATCGTAGGCAAATTATGTATAGCTCGATTTGGGCTAAGAGAAAGAACTGGGAATTGGAAAGAGAAGCAGAAGCCGCAAGAGAAACTGGACCAAAAATAAATACATTGGCAATTGTCCCAGTCGTTAAACCAACCTTGAATGTTTCTCCAAATGACAAAAGTTTATACAGCAAAAATGATTAGTGCAGATTTGCAAATGTTACACAGTCGGCACCCATTGATTCCCCCAGAAGACTCCCTGATGGGTTTTTCCTGATTTGCGGTGTTCGGGCTTGGGCTGGGATTCCTAGTAATCTGCAAGGAGGGCCCTGCACAATCGGTCGGCTCTCCCTGCTAACACCCGGCACTAAACAACTTATGACCTGGAGGAACCACACCAGATCTGACCGTCAAAAACGAGCCACCCTAGATTTGGATCAGAATTGCGACAGCAACGTGGTCTCCTGGTCATTTTCAAAAAGGGTCGCAGCCTCTGTCTTTCTGCCCTGGGTGGCGGCAGCCAAAGCCCTAGGTGAGCTTTCTCACCTCGAGTGTTGGCTGGGAAAGCAGGCCAATTTAACATCGCGGGCATTGGCAGAACTCCTCACAGATGAGGAAACTACCAGGCAGGCGACACTTCAAAACAGAGCTGCCATCGACTACCTGCTTTTGCTGCACGGCCACGGATGTCAGGAATTCGAGGGGATGTGCTGTTTCAACCTCTCCTCGCACACGCAGGACATCAAGAAAACCATCCAGCAAATTCAAGAACAAGTCCATCAACTGCGTGTGGAAGGAAAGGACTGGTTGGAAAATTTGTTTGGATGCTGGGGACTCTCTGGTTGGGTTTCACAGATCATCCATACCTTTTTGTTAATTTTGTTAATTATTTTCGTTGTTTTGTGCCTTTTGAGTTGTTTGAAAAGCTTCGTTGTATCTTTAGTTACACGTTTACTTGCTTTAAATAATAAGAGCGGGGGAGATGTGGCGGTGGTGCAGGTGGCCCAAGAGACTTTTCCAATGAGGAAGCCCTGGGGAGAAGAGGAGGATTCCCCTGAGGTGGGGCAAGACTTGGTTTAGCCCGAATAGGATGGGCTTCAGATAAGTTTACACCCTCTAGACTGATAGGCTAGCACCACCTGCCCATCATTAGTTCACTACTCCCGTGTTCCAGTAAGTTCTGTTACACTCAGTTGTTCATTGTACCGTTCTGTTATCTGTCACCCCTTCTCCACCCTCTTACCTCCCTGGTTGGTTCCCTGTCCCATGCTCTTCCCTGGTTCCTCCCCCGAGCCCCACGGTGATTGGTGGATTGTTTACAATAAACGGCTGTGTCACTGGGGGCTCGGGGTCTTTCAACCCCGGTGCCACAGAGTGCTGGTACCCTGCTGGTCTCGGTGTCTCTATTGCCTGGGTTGGGGGAACCCCCTTCAGCCACAGTGCGGCGGATAGTTTGCCTACTGGGAGCGCGATCAGGGAGCTAGGGAAACTGGACTCCCGGCGACAGGGGACGAGGCTGGCCACCGAGGACCCTCGTCGCATCCGCCTCTGATTAGCTACCACCTCCAAGCCATCGAGGCAGAAGGCGGACGGCGACAAGGAATAGGACATGCACGGCAAGGAGGAGATGGAAATATCTCCCCAGAAAAATTATTTTGCCTTACAAAAGGAGGTAGTTCAGACATAATTTTTTGGTGTTTTGTTTGGTTGTTTTTTCTGTTCTCTATTTTCCTGTCCACCAGACAACACAAGTGCAAGGACTGGATGGGACCATATCTTCCAAATTAAGTGCCTCATCTGGCCAATGAAGGAAACCAGGATTTCAGGGCATTTTGCAGGGTGCTCTAATGAACAGTGTCATACAGAGGTTCTGGATTTCAAAATGTGGGATGCATATAATGGGCTGTGTCTGCTCCCAGGCCTGTTGCCAGGGAGCCGTCAGCCCATCAAGTTTATCTCCATAAACCAAGAGTGGAACAGTTGCACAATGCCAGACAGAGAATCCAAATTACAATTTAAAAGAAGTAAGCATCTTTTCTGTCCCACTCTCAGGATAGTCCTAGCAGAGCCTCAGCCCCATTGTTCATGTATGAAACCCATCACAATGAATCATTAGGACCAGATCCCTGTATCATCTTTAAAACTAAAGGAACTTCCTGCTGAGGGGTATGGGACAGAGTATGGGGAAAGAACATATTGGGATTACACAGAATTTATTAAGGCATACTTCAAGGAGGAAAGAAAGGTGGGAAAAGGGAAGTATTTATGTGTTTTGGGAAGAAACAAGTATGGGAAACAGAAGATGTAAGGCAATAGAAGAGTCCATTTGCATGTAAGCAGGAGCTGGTCAGTATGGTTTCTGGTCATGCCCTGACCCCGATCACTGCAGTCTGCTGTGTCTCCTTGTTAAATTCCTTCAGTTATATTCCAGGAAGAGGCTCTTCACTACATGTCCATGTGTGTGTATGTGTATGTGTCTGTGGTGTCAACTGGAGTGAATGCAGGTGTGCAAGCAAGTGTGGGATTGCCACTGGTCTGGGCTGGCCAGCTGCCCACCAGGGTTTTGGGCTGCAGCCCGACGGCGGCTACAAGGAGTGTCCCTGACCGAGGCAGGTTCACTGCTGTCAGGCCCTTTCGTCCCATGCCACAGGCTGTGCCTCCCTTAAGGGTAGACACTGTAACAGCTATCACCAGAGAAATCGCGGGGGGAATCTTCTGCCTGGGAATAAAAGAGATACAGTAACACAGGATTGACTGCACTCTGGGCATCCGATGTCGAAAGACCTGGAGCTCCCTTTGCATCAGAATTTTACTGAGGGAAGGCCAACCAATCAGCAACAAGCCCAGGGGAAGAACCAGGGAGGGGCAAAGGGATAAGGACCAACTGGGAAGGAAAGGGGGAGGAGAAGGGGTGACAGATGTGGAAATAAACAATCAACTATAGAGTAACATGGAAGGTTCTGGAAACTCGGGGTGATGGACAGGAGAGTGGCAGATGGCCAGACAAATAGGTAAAGGACAGCCTACTCCTAGGAGACCCAGTCCCCTTCAGGGGCAAATGACTACTAACTCCACCCCAGGGGTGGCCTCAGTCTTGGGACTGCTTGATCCAAAGCCTCCTAGGGGGGGAAGGGGTCTTGGGGATTTGAACCACTGCCACATGAAATCACTAGTGAAGATCAAGCTGAAGGAGCCATCAGGGAATGGCTTAGGATTAAGGGGGGGTGTGTGGATGTGCCAGCATCTAGGAGGGCTGGGTTCCAGAAATTGCAGTTGGTCAGGCTGGGTGGATGAACCCAGTAGCTTCCCTGAATCTTACAAATCTTCCCTCTAGCAGACTTGTGGCCGTCCGCCTGCCTCCTTGGTGGAGTGGAGGTGGCTACTAGCAAAGGCGGAGGTGACTTGGGTCCTCAGAGGCCAGCCTTGTTCCCAGTCGCTGAGCGAATCTTGCCCTCGCTCCCTGCTAGCTGCTTGGTAGGCGAACTCTCCCACACCTCGGGGATCTTCCAACCCCGGGAATGAAGAGACACAGACACGAGGTTCTGCACTCTGTGACACCGGGGGTCGGAGGACCTCGATTCCCCTGGGACACAATCTTTTATTGTTCCCCCGGTGACCAATCACCGGGCAGCAGGGGGGAGGAACCGGGGAGGAGCAGGGGACAGGGAGCTAACCAGGGATAGAAGGGGGATGAGAGAGGGTTACAGACAGGGGAATGATACAATGAACAACCGAGTAACTGAGAACTCTCTAGAAAACTGGGGGTGACTGACTTAGATGGGCAGGTGGCGCTCCCCAATGAGCCCTGGGGGTGTTCATCTGTCTCGAGCCCAGCCTCTTCTGGGCTAAACTATTGTTTGCTCCACCTCAGGGGAGCGCTCCTGCTCCCCCCAGGGCTTTCTCATTGGAAATTCTTCTTCTGGGGTAACTTGCACCACTGCCACACAGACTTCCTGCTCAGCCAAAGTTGGAAGCAGGATGAGCCATTGCTCTCTGTGTTCATGTGAGTGTTCTGAATGTCTGTTCTTTGTGTAGACAGATGTATAAAAATGTATATATATGTATTCTATATAGTGTAAACTGCCTGTCAGGAATAGGCACTCAGCCTTGTTATTGGAGAGACTGTGAGACTGAGTCAGAGTTAAAGGTCTTTTCCAACCTAAATGCTCCTATGATTCTATGAATTCATGTCTCAGAGATGGCCATAGAAGACGTGAGCTGTGCAAGAGGAGGTTCCCAATCACACACTGTCAGGTAAATCCAATTGCAATTATTTGTCTGAAACCAGAAACAGTGCAACTGGTTGTCACTGAAAAGCCAACATTGAAAGGGTAATAGAATTTAAGGTTGGTAATTGTAGCCACTTAGCTGCACAAAGAAACTGTCAGTCAAAAGTCCAGTCTTCAATCATTGAATGATCCTAGGGAAGGTCTTTTAAATTGTTATATGTTTGGCCACGTATAAGGTAGTTACTAACCTGTCTTATGGGAATACAATGAATAGGTATTAGTAAAGAAGTTGGTTATCTAAGTGAGAAGGGTGACATCTCTGCACTGGATTAGAACAAAAGACAATGAGATTAGTTTTCATACTTTCAAGAGAGGTTAACTACAAAACACCCAGAGAATTTCAATAGGTTTTGGCACTAAAACACCATTAAAGGTATTTGAGACTATTCCAGAGTGATCCAGGGTAATCTAATTCACTGATTTCAGCAGTGGAAACTGGTTCTAGACATAATATGTTGTTTTTAATAGTTCTTTCATTGTATCAAAATAATTTTGAATATCTAAAATATCTAACAATGCAACATATAAACTTCATGTAAATTCTGTACTTTGTAATGTCTGGATAACAAAAAAAAAAGGAGACACCATAGTGGCATGTCTTAATCAGTGCATTATGTTTTGCAGATGGGCTGGGAAAATTTTTTGGTTAGTATTTTTTTTCTTTCATTGTCTGATACACATTTTCATAGATTTGATGTAAATTTCAAAGAGGACAAAGAAAACCAAATAAGAATTTTAAATTAAGGGATAAAATTACTTTTAAATCTTTTTTTCTTAAAAAGAACAAACTTTTTTGTTTCCTGCTGTGACAGATTGTTAATCTCTTTTTATCATAGAAAGGACTGTCAGAAAGAGGATGGACTAAAAGTCAAAACTAAGTGATGCTTACACAGTACAAAAGAGAGAGTTGGCAGGTCCTCAAAACAGATTATTTAAAATCTATTTTCCAGAAGATCTGAAAAATTGAATTCCACAACCTGAAATGGACTATTACATAAAAATATCACCAGGCATTACTTATAGTCAACAAATCAAGCAGATCAGAGCTTTTATGAAATTTGATCAACAAGCTGTAATCACTTTAAAAACTTTTCAAACATGTTCAAGCATTTTTGCAAGCCTTGTATAGTCTTACAGTACATGACCTTCTCTTTTTCTTCTTTTTCTTTATAAAGAACTTAATTCAATTTGTCTGCTTAAAAGAACAGTCTTGTAATACAAAAGTAGCCCAGATTAGTTCTCTGGGACTCCAGCATCTAGAATCACTATTTGTGCCATAAGAGACAGTGAAATGATGAATGTCATGCAAAAGAGAAATTTCCAACTGCCAAATTACCTCTTGACTCTCTTTTGTACTGGGTTGTACAGTATTTTTGCCCACCTATCACATGATCACATTGCTCATCTGTTCGTCTAACTTGTTGTCTTGGTTTGAAAGACAGGTGTCTGTTAAGGAAGGCAGGAGTTTCCCTTGGAATGGGAAACTGTAACCCCTCTCCTTCCGAATTATTATTAATTTGAAAACAAGAGGCTCTCAGGCAAAGATATGGGAATAGGAATAACAGTTCTTTACTAATATTTAAAGCAAGGCTAACAAATAACAACAACTATAACGTTAACTAACAAACAGAACTAGAAACTCAGTGGCAACTTGTTCGGCTTCAGGCACCTTTTCCCTTTGGTGCAGTTTCAGTCACAGCTTGAAGGGGGCGCTCTGGGTGTGATGATTCCCCGGTGGCTGCAGGGGCGCTCTGGGTGTGATGATTCCCCGGCGGCTGCAGGGGGTGCTCCGGCGTGAGCTCAGATAGCACACGGCAATGGCAGCTGCCTGAGGCAGGGAAAGATGGAGGAGAGCCTTTGTTCTACAGACTCTCGGGGGGGGGGCAGCTGGTGTCGGTGCCGCATCAGGATCTCTGGACACAGGGAGCTGGGACGGTAAGAGGTCCCGGCGTGCAGGGGAAGCCCCGCTACAATGTAGCGAAGAAACTCGGAGCGGCGAGGAGGAGCGGGGGAGAGACCGGCTGGTGGCAGGCAGCTCCCGATGGGGCAGAGAGGGAAAAAACTCACAGCAGACAGACCGGCAGCTCCGTGCTGGTTTCTCAGGGGGCCGTGGTTTCAGCAGACAGCAGCTCCGACTGTCCCGCTCCGAGGGTCCCGAGCAAGAGAGAGAGTGACCTCCCCCCTGCCCTTGCTTTTCAGTCTCCAAAATCTTGCGTTGTCAGGCTCTGTGTCCATGAGGGCAATTCTGCCCCACTCTGCCAAGGAGAAAGGCCCTAGCCTTGTGCTTTGTTTCTCTTAAGTACTCAGCCATTTGTCTCTTAGCAACCCACGGGAGAAAAATTCCTGAGGAAAAACTAAATCTAACCTCCAACACTTGTGGTGACTTCCAATTAAATTTTAAACATTCTGTAAGGGGATAAGAGAGGCTTAGCTTGAGAGGAAGGCAGGGGAAACTTGGCCATTGTCAATCCCCATTGGAGACAAGTGACTGAGCAAGTGGAACCTGCAGTTGTCTGATCAGTCAGCATGCAGGAAGGTCAGACACAGCCATGGCATGGCTCTGCCTCCTTCCCAGGTGACAGACCAGAGCACTGTGAAGGGCGCTTTGGGGCAAGGAGTGGAAGCTGAGTTTCAATGCACAAGAGGCACCAAGGACGTAAAGGTGATGCTTAGAGGCAGTGATGTGAAGCATCATGAAAATTTTTGCCTGAGAAAATTTGGGTGAGAGTTATGGGCTGGTCTAGCAGACAAAAGACAAAAAAAAAAAAAAAAAAAATTAGAAAGAGATCTGCTCTTCCCAAAACTATCATTATTATTTCCCTTTTTCCTTCGTGTGTAGATTTGGCAAACTCTTTAGGGCTATTTCTTCTAAAAAATACTGGGTTTTTCTACGTTCTATAGAAGACTTGCTTCTCCCTGCATTGGCATAACTGAGATAAACACTAAATATAGTAGAATTAATCAGTTATGCCAAAGATAATTTTGGCTTAGTGTGGGTCTACCAGGCAGTGCACTGAAGTGCCCCTAAAAGCTGATATAGCTGCATGTCACACTGCTATGCAGAAATACTGTCTTGTGTTTCAAAAACTGATACACTGGGGGCCCTTACAACAGTGTCTCATAAACACATACCATATTTTGAGTCACATTTTTTCTTTGGTTGCTGGTGTTCTGATTCAGTTCTTCGTCATAGATATGCCACTGCAGAGCATGTAGGCATGTATTTTTTCACTGTGCTGAATAATAGGAGACTCATATTTGTGGAAAACAGCAGAATTAGAAAGTATTTCTGGTATACTATACAATAAATATCTTTGATATAAAGGTGGGCAGCTGCTTCTTTATAATCTCACTTGTCAGAAGATGCTGTACTCCTTTCCCTCTGCAGTTTTAGTACTGCTGTTCAACGAACTCATAAAAAGGTAGTTTGTAATTATAAGAAATTTATTATTCACCTGATTCCATTTCATAGTGCTATAGTTGTCATACATCAGAGTTAATACTAATTGGCACACTTATAGCAAGATTATAAAAGGTTAAAATAGGCATGCAATATCCAAATATTTTCCCCGAGTAAATGCCTTTATTGGCAAGGCAGGGAATCTTCCTCTCCTCTCTCCTCTCCTCTCCTCTCCTCTCCTCTCCTCTCCTCTCCTCTCCTCTCCTCTCCTCTCCTCTCCTCTCCTCTCCTCTCCTCTCCTCTCCTCCCTCCCTTCCCCACAGTTATTTTACAGTTTTATGTACACTGAAATACCTCTGAGATAAGGTCTGAATAATCTCTCTTCCTGCCTTCCCTTCTAGAAAACTAGTAACTATCAGTCCTAGTGATTGTGATACTGCCTGGAGAGGTAGAATTTGTGGGGTTAAACTATACCAGAGAAAATAAGTCAAACATGAGTCTCGCTCATGATTCCTTGGGGAGGGTGCATTAAACACCATGTTATTCTTTTCCTTAAAGGACAAGATTGACTCATAATTAGTTGTTTGAAAAAATACAGTGTGGGCTTATCTTCAAATATATTATTTCCCTCTCAACAAAGGAACATTCTTGAGACTTTGAGGGAGATTGTCCTACCTTCAGATACCTAGCTCCAGAGACTGCAGTGTGTCTGTACAAACTGTCATCCTGGTTTTCCTAAGACTTGATAGAGATAGACCAAAATGTGCTTTAAGAGTTTTCTGCACAGAAGTCTAGAAGACTTGTAGAAGCATAGAAGGGCTTTTTTTCTTCTAAATTTTATGGCTTTGAGTGACCTAAACTTAGATCCTCAGCTCAACTGACAGGAAAATAAAGACCAGGTAAAAATCCATTATGTATCTCACCTTTTTTTCTTTATATATTTTATAAATTTTTCAATATTAATTTAATTTTTCTTTTATTGTATGTTACAGTGATTTTTTTCTGCCAGGAAATCTGAAGAATTTATTGTTTCTTAAGGATTAAAAATATGACCAAAAGCAGAGAACTGAATCCTTCAAATGCAAATCTCAGAAAGACACTAATTTTATGCTTCCTTTTCTATAGTAGTAACACGTAGAGCTTGTAACTCCCTAAGTATCAGTGAGGAGAAGCAAATTCACTTCAAGTTAATAGGGAGCTGTACCTCATATATGGAGAACTTGAGATGATTGAGTTCTGCTATCAAAATGGCTAAAGTTGGAATTTTGTGGCTGGCTAGGCATCATAATAATTTCTTATCAGAGTAGAGCTAGTGTTGGGAAAGGCCATTAGTTATCAGTGGTTACCCTTTTGTTTACTTCCCCCCCCTCCCCCTTTTTTAAAGCAGGTGAATCTCAGAAAAATGTTAGTTCATAGTAATAAAATCATAGAAGAGTTTGGGTTGGGAGAGACCTTTAAAGGTCATTTAATTCAACTAACCTGCAATGACCAATGACATCTTCAACTAGATCAGATTTCCCAGAGCTCCATCCAACTTAACCTTGAATGTGTCCAGGAACGGGGCATTTACCATCTTGCTGGGCAACCTGTTGCAGTGTTTTACCACACCCATTGTAAAAAATGTCTTCCTTATATGTAGTCTGAATTCACCCTCCTTTAGTTTAAAAACTCTAAAATTATTTAAGGGAGGTAACAAGCTTTCCCCTGAGCCTTCCCTCCTCCAGGGTGAACAAACCCAGCTCCCTCAGCCTGTCCTCATAGCAGAGGTCCTCCAGCCCTGTGATCATTTTTGTGGCTGTCGTGGTTTTAGTTTGCTTATTCAGGTTTGTGGCTAAATGCCAGCACACTTACCTAAATTTACTTGATTGCTTGTTGTGAGATAAGGATTAGGAGTAGGCAAAGCAGGCTCAAACTTTATAAAGTACAAAGAAGTTTTATTAATATATCTAAGACAAAGGGAAAAAAGGAAAACAAAAACTCACGAAAAAAAAACCAGAACAAACTCCCCAGACCACCCCTCCTTCCCCACCTCTCCATTTCATTCTCCCTGACAACATACAAAAGACAACACTTTGACTTCCAGTCAGTTTACCACCTCAGAAACAGCTCTTGTTCCAGTTCATTTAGGAAGAGAAGTTTCTTTTGCTTACACCATGGATCTTCTGTAAGAAAAATACAGTTTTTATGGGTCTTCTGCCTCACCATTAACCGCCGCCCGAGTAAAGTCCAGCTTAATGGTGGATCTCTCCCACACCAGTAGCCTTCCCACAGCCACTATGGTGGGTTATGAACAGTCCACAGGGTACCTGTTTTAAGGATGCTTAGTTCAATTGCAGCACAAAGAAAATCCCTTCTTCTGTGCTTAGCAGCACAGGTTCTCCTGACAACTCAGGTTCTCTAGCATTCTCCCCGGGACCAGGGCTCTGAGTCACAGCCTCTCCTCTCTCTTGGTTCTAGTTTCTCATCAGGCTGTACTTTTTCAACACTTACTTGTCTGTACTTAGGTATTTCAGTTCATTGGCTGCAATAAGAACCTCACATCCCCCTTTGGACTATATCTTCATATATTACAGAGAATTTATTAGCTCAGTCCCCAACCATGGTTCTCCAAAAGAGTTTTCAGCTTCACTCTTGAAGCAACTTCCCATGCACCTCCCTCTAGGTATCAGTTCTGCTTTCTTCACTGACTGTAAAGTCTCTGCGCTGCACTATGTAGATGTCCTCACTCGTTCCTCTCTCTGCGAGGAAGGATGGGTGTCTGTGAGTTTAGTCCAGGCATGGAGAGAGTTAATCTCTGTCTCTCTCTCTCCGGCAGTGTGAGGATCACGTGCTCTTTGCCGGGCTGTTTGAACAGGTCCGAGCTGGATGCCAGACGCTCTCAAGAGTCTCTGCCCGGCTCTGCGGAGCTGGCTCGGCCTGGTAGGGCCATCTGGGCCCGGGATGACAGGGCAGGGCCTGGCCCGAGCTGGATGGAGTCCGGCCCGGTCCTTGCCTGGCCCGGCTCTCCCTCTTGTGTAGCTGACACACCGGCTGAGCTGGATTTGCTGAAAATTCCAATCGTTTCCTCCCCCATGCCTGCCCGGCTGCAGCGGCACGGCTGCCGTAAAAACCTCCCTTCCCCCCCCCCATCCCTCCTTTGGAAAGGCGGGGGGGGGGGGAAAGCGCTTGGGCCTCACCAGTGAGAGAAGCAGGAGCTGCTCCTCTCTACACAGCAGCAGCAGGTCCAAAGAGGAAGAGCGTCAGAGAGTCTCTGCTTATATATGGTTTTTTCCTTGAAGGCGGACCAACTTTTTAATTGGTTTACCTACCTATCAATTCTTAAAACTACCTGATTATTGGCTCTCTCTCTCTCGCAGGAAGGAAGTTGTATTTCTTCCTGCATTCCTGCAGCCCAGATCACTTCCTAGATTTTGACCCCTCTGGCCTAACCCAGGACATTCCACCTCTCGCCTTCAGGAAAAACCATATATAAGACTTATTATCAAAATTACATTAATTATACAATCTTTACTTAGAATAAGAAAAATTACTAAACTAAGCAGAAAGCTTCTTACACAAACCTCCACCTCTAGACTTTATATGACTACTACAATACACAGTTTCTACTACCATTTACTTTATCTTGTATTTTAATACATGCTTTGCCTATTATTTCTCCTATGCTGGACTTGCTCCAACAGGTTATTTCCTGTGCTCAGGACACCAGAGTTGGATGCAGTACTCCAGATGGGATTCCTCAAGAGCAAAGGAGAGGGAGAGAATCACCTCCCCTGACCTGGTGACCATGCTTCTTTAGGTGCGTGTGGTGGCTGTTGAAGCTAAGAATAACACCCCCCGAAAAAGCCCTTGGTGAAACAGACCCAAGGAGCAGCAGGATCCCCCCTTGGGCAGGGCAAGGTGTGGTAGACTCCGAGTTGGGGTGTGTTCTTAGTGAGCCAGCCGCTCGCTCTCCCCATTGGTTTATGCTTATGTTCATCAATTGTCTATCACCCTCAGTTTCTAGAATGTTCAACTCCGTTCGGTAGTTGGTTGGTTTTCCTCCTTGTCCTTCTCTCAGCCCCCTCCCTGGAATACCCTCCGTTGGTCCCCTTCCCCTCGTCCCTCCCTTGTCCCTCCTCGGTGCCCTGATCTTATTGGTTGTTATGTTCACAATAAAGTATGATGCGCGACTGGGCTCGGGGCTCTCAGCCACTGAGGCTCCCGCCCTCAGAGCTCACGGAGCACGGATCCCCCGATACTTTGTTTCAGTGTTGAAATTCTGGCTCGGGAGCCCGTCGCTTTGCTACAGTTTCTGCAGCCGCGGTAACCTTTGCCTGCCTGCTTCGGAAGACTGCAACCCACGGCTTGGGGTCCCAGGATCCTGGCGAGCGTGGACCTGACCCCAGGGACACTCCCTCGCCGCTTCTCGGGTAGCTGACTCTAACCCTGGCAGTCAGCCCTCGTCTTGGAACACCCGAGGGTCGGGGCAGGTGTGGTCCAGGATACAGTCAGCTTTCTGGGGCACATTATCAGCTTGTGTTGAGCTTTCCATTCACCAGCACTCCCAAGTCCTTCACCTGCAGGTCCTCAATTCATTCATCCCCCAGCCTGTATTGATACCAGGGGATTGCCCTGATCCAGGTGCAGCACTTTGCACTTGGCCTTATTGAACTTCACGACCTTTCCATGCACCCACTTGTCACACCAGTCCGTGTCCCTCTGCATGGCATCCCATCCCTCATGCATGTCAGCTGCACTGCTCAGCTTGGTGTCATCTGCAACCTTGTCTAGGGTGCACTTGGATCCCACTCTGTCATTGACAAAGATATTAAATAATATCAGTCCCAGTACAGACCCCTGAGGGACAGCAATCATCACTGTCTCCATCTGGACATTGAGCCATTGACCACTACTCCTTTGATGAGAACATTCAACCAATTCCTCATCCACAGAACAGTCCATCCATCAAATCCATATTTCTCCAATTTAGAGAGAAGGGTGTTGCTGGAGACCATATCAAAGACCTTACAGAAGTCCAGATAGATGACATTCATGGTTTGTTCACTGAGAAGTTCTACTGTCCAATTCAATATTGATGCCATGCAAACAAACTGCCAAAATATAGCACAACAAATCGCTTTAAAGACCGCTTCAAAGGCCACAAGAAAAATCAAGAAATTTAACTGGTATTTATTGCATAATCCTATCACTGGTATTAAAATTTGCCATGCATAGCATTTCACTTTAAACCCTGCTGATCTGCAGAGAATCCAATAACCTGCTGGAGTGCAAAAACAAGCATTCTTATGCCTAAAAAAAACCAGAGAAATTATTTTATGGCCCATTTTAGAAAACTCTGGAAAAGCCTCTTTCTCCCTATTGACTGTAGAGGGAATTTACAGATAATTTTCCATGTAATTTACAGTTCTCTCCCAAACTGTAGAAGTGTCAGCCACTCCAGATCTCATGAACACAATGCAGAGACTTTTCTTACCTCATTGGGAAACAGGTGAAACAATAATTGGGGAAATACCAGGAAAAGTTCATGAATGTTCATCTGTATGTAAAGCAAATTGGAGCAGATATAGCTAAGAAAGGAGTATAAAGAACAGTTTAGCTGTCAGAGCAGACTGTAAAGAAGTTATGGATCAATCCCTAATGGGTAGGAAGGACTCTATCAAAAAGAAAGGTGCTCCTACACACAGGGAAATCTGTCTACTTCATTTTCAAAAGTAGGAGTTTGTGTGCATTTGCAGATAACTGTACAAGTATATTAGAGTTTTTGTCAGATCCAGAAACAGTTCAGAAAATGTTTAGTAGTTATTTTCATGTCTTCAGAACATATCTGCATGCACATTAAAATGTGTTCAAACTCTTTTAGAAGCTCATTAATTTGATGAAAAAGAATCTTAAATTTAATCAGTATCAGGAGAAAAATAAGTTATGGGAAAAGAAAGTGTTTAAATGAAGTCAGAGAGATTCAGTCAAATATTAGAAACTCATTTTGTGGCTCTTTGATGCAAAGGTTTTTTCGATAGCTGTTCCATAGCTCCCATACAAGCATATGAGAGACTAGAGAGAGAGGTCTAGTATAGGATTAATCAGATCCTAATACACACTGATTCCCAGAATATAGGAACAAACCTGTCACTGTTGTTGTGGTGTTTAGAAATGCTGCCAGACCATCCCAAACTCTGTCCCCCTGAATTTTACAGGGAACATGAAGTCCTCCTTTATTTGAAATTGAAATTCACCTTACCTAAGCTTTTATTGGGTATTATGCAGTCACAGAAACCAAGTCATTTTACAGGGGGAAAAGGGTATAAACTAGATATATTTTATACCTAGGGGAGAATCACTAAAAATATTCTGTTTGCAAAAATATGACTTGAATTTGTGGATTTGAGCAAACTATTTTATAATTTGCTCCACTGCTGCAGTACAGACTAGGGGTAAAGATAGTGTTTAAAAATCCTTGTCCAACAGGACCAGATAGCAAATAATGACTTGTTTTGATTCTTCGTAATCTGCCACAAATTCGTGCTGTTAGGAAAGAGTTTTTATAGTTCAGCCATTCTGCACTTTAAAAGCCATAACAGAGAAGACATATCTCTGTCAAAATAAATTTCTTGAAGTACAGTATGAAATAATATATTTGCAAAAAGAAAAAGTGAATGCATGAAGAATTCCATAAAGATGTGCTCTTCTGCTGTGTACAGATGGTCAGATGCAATTTAGTTTGAAATCCATCATATATGATCTGGTATGATTCAGCTTGTCAAATTAAATTCTTGACTGGCTCAGTCTTTAAGAAGTACTAAAGCTTATATAACAGCAATAATTGATCAGCATAGGTCTATTTTCAGAAGCATCTGATCCTAACCAACTTTGAAAAAGGGAGCATTTTGGCAGAAAATTACTGATCTCAGAAACCAGACTTAAAGACATACGTCTCTTTGGATTTAAGCTTATGCAAAACAAACAAACAAAAAAACCCCAAACAAACAGACAAAAAAAAAAAAAAAAGAAACCCAAACAGCCGAAAGAAAAAGCCCAAAAAACCCACAGGTCTTTAGAAGACTGAATTTTATTACTTAAATGAAATTGGAGAGCTTCCCTCCCCTCTCAGAGCACAATATTCAGAAGAATTTCTGAGATGTTATCATTGCTTTCAGAGAATGGAGAGTTGTGCTTGCATTGGTGTAAGATCCTGGAGCTGTATTGTGATTGTAGAAACCAGAGTTGTACTAGAAAACAAAGGAAAGGGACATCGTAAGAGCTTTCCAAAGGAGCATGACAGGAGCAATGGTTGCTGGGAGGACACTGTCAGAAGCCCTGGACAGAGAAGAGCATTCACTGTGGTGACTTATTAGAGACAATGGACTACAGCTGGCCCTAGAAAGAGAGATCCCCTGTCGTCCTTTCCAGAGTAAAAAAAAAAAAGAAAAGTATAATATTTGATAGTAGCAGGAAAGTTAGAATGAAGCATGGATTTGTACAGCCATTGCACAAAGTTCACATGGACAATCTCCAGCCCAGCCAGACTGCCTGTTCTAGACATGCCTTTTCCAGTTACAGACTAACAGTATGTCCAAATTGCCTTCTCCATAGCACTGGCATCTTCTGCATACCCTGTTCATCTCTCTAAGAGCAGAAAAATTTCTGGCAATGCATTAGCCATCATTCTGCCACATTTAATTAAAAAATATCCATTGTTTCTGCAGAGACATGCTTGACACAGCTTACATGAGATGTGTGCTATATATTTTTATTTGGATATTTGCTAGTAAACTTCCTTAATTTAACATTAATACTTCTTTATAAACATAGAAAAATGCATTTAGTGAAATAATATTCCAAATTCTCAATAAATATACTTCTATACATATTTCTGGTTTTCAGAAGATTTTGGGAATGCCTGCAAAGGGACTGGAGATGTTAAATTTAGTACCTTATACTTGCTAATTTTGGACAAATATTTTTCTTTGAATTTTTAGATTGTGTTGTATATTAAATCCAACATACTGGAAGAAAATATATCAGTACTTGGAAAATGTACAGTACAGATAGGCCATGACATTAAAACCCAAGACACTGGGAAATTTCCATATCAGTTTTTATTCTTTATGTTCCTGCTCTACATGAGTACAGACCCCAGCAGGATACCAGCTCCACAGAATGCCTACTAAAGCAGCAAAATATGGAGTTCTTAATAGTATGACATAAGAAAGGGGTCAGACTTATAAACGAATTTGCTTTCTGGTTGCTGGGGAATATGACAAATATCCCACATGGATGCTTTTTCCATTCCACTTGTTAGTGTTTTCTCATAGGCTATTTGTTTGATAACTCTCTTTTTAGTAATAAAAATTACTAAATAGCAGATACACTGGGATTTTTTAAGCACTAACATTGAGTATAGTTGAAGTGTATCCTAACGTATTTTTTAAAATATGTTAAAGTATTGTTTGTTTAGTCTGAATTATTCAAGCTATTTAATCAGAGCTTTAAAAAATTAGGCTTGTAGACAAATATCTCAACTGAGTTTTTAGTGATTTTTTTTCCTCATAATAAAAATAGGGCTTTCAGGGTCAATGTTTGCCAAATGTTTCCATAAGTAGCGAATATTTTGCTCCCCTTGCTCACATGCTGTGAATTATAAAAATAAATAAATTTGGTAATTTTAATAAAGGCAGAAATTGAGTTATTTTATGCATAACCTAATCACTAGGATGCTCTTTGTTTGATTAAAATGTCAAGAAGGCTATTAGGAAGCAAAGACAAAAGCAAAAACATTGTTTGAGATAAATAGCCCTCTACCAAAACTCCAGGAATAATCAAAATGTTCTTTGCTTGTGATCCTCTGCTGAGTTCACCAGACTAGCTCGTTAAAGGGTCAAGAGAAATTCTGCAGCTAAACTGGCTGTAAATTGCACGACCATTTAAGCAAGGAGCCAGACTCAGGGCTCTCAGAGAGCCCTGTAGTGAGTGAAGCTGGGAAGGTTGCATAAGTCTCTGGAAAAGGCTAACAAGATTTTAGATAATATTGTTGTGGATGTAGATCTTTGCTCAGAAAACTTTTGTTCTTAGCTGTCACTGAAGAGGCTGTCTGGTTACTCTGTTCCCCTCAAACATACAATCTTGTAGGGAAGGTATTGTCTTACAGAGAATTAACTTGAGAAAATCTGATCAATGGACAGTTTATCCTATCCCAGTGGAGCCATAAAGTTTGAATTTTTCATAAGCCTTCATGCACAAGGTAGTACACACAGAAAAAATGAGGCAGGATATAAATGTATTAGGCCTGTAACTGTGGCATACTGGATGCTGTTTGTAAAGTTATCCACACTTACTGGAGGAAAAAATGAAATTAATTGTCCAAATGCAAATTCCATACTTGAGCTGACTATATAACCCAGAAATCCTGTGTTCTTTGTCATATAATATTTCCTATATATGACACTGCTTATTGTGCTGATAGACCTTGTTCTGACTGACTAAAACATCACATAGGAAAAGGGTGAGCATCAAGTGTAGTTACACTGAAAAAGGTAAAAGCCGAATTAAGTGTTCTGCTGCAGCTTTTTAGGAAAAAAGTTTGCAAGAGTAAAAGCATTTGATGACTGAATTGTGGAAAATAACAGAAAAAGAAGTAATATTCCTTGTGGAAACTGAAAATATTTCTAACTGAAGTGAGACTTTCACATTTTTGCAGTCTTGAATATTAAAGCATGGTTTGCAGGAGACTCCTTATAACCTTTCATATTATTTGCAAACTGAGAACAACATGTGTAAACTTGTGTGTCAAAACACAGACTTCTAATCAATACAGTGGTGACTGACAATCAGTTTCTCAAAAAGATGAAGTTTTCAGCCCTCTCATTGGTGTTAGTTCTGCTACTCAAATCCTTCAAAATATATGGTGCCTAATTTAGCTTGCAGTTAGCACATAGCATTGATAATGGAAAACACCCATGACTTCAAGATATTTGAGCTTAGAAGTGGGTGTAGAAACCAGGTATACTTACAATCTTTGTTCTAATTCCCAAGCTGTTATTGCATTTTATATCATTATGCTGGACTACTTGCTGTGGAGAATGAGTATCACTCATCTGATTTGATACCTCTTCAACTGATAGATTATACCACTTAATCAGAGATCCTTTGTAAGAACACTCACATGTCTGAATTAGTATATCTGTCCAGTTCCATCAAACTACAAGCATTTATTACACGACCAGGTAGAAGGTGTCTTTGTGGGCGGTAAAATTTATGCTAAACGGAAAGCATACTCCTTGGAACGAAACACTAAGACACTTCAGAACTCTATACTGTTGTATAAACAACCATTTCTAATCTAGGGACTAAAAATTAACATGATAGCTGGGTGGCATGATAACATATTGCAGAGATAGCAGAGATTAGCTTTGTTTTACAAAAAAAAAAAAAAAAGAGTTTAGAAAGGACTCCCATTTATTACAAAAGGAATTTTGTAGGTGCTTGTTTCAGAAAGTTTCTTAAACTGCATAGTTGTTGGCAGCAGACCAGATGCCTTTTTTGTCCTTGAATTTCACAACACTATGAAGATTGGAAAATGAAACATAGTTTGGAAATTATGTACATATTACTTAATCGTGTGTCACAAATGGATGTGGGAGTTAAAATCGGTCCTTGCCATTTGCCCAGGCCTTGGCATTAGGCAGTAACCTTATGGAGGCAGCCAGCACCCCAAAACCCACTCTTGTTCGTAAGTTCTTTTAATAATGACTGATTCTGTCTATTATAGAATGAATCATTTATTAATAGACAAGAAAACTAACAGACATAAGACTTAAAGTAAACCAATACTACACAGGAATTAAAAAGAAAGACTACTAGTAGTTTAATATATACAGTGCACGAGAATGGTACCTTTTTCAGTTATAGCTAGCAAAGAAATAGTATAACTTAGGATTCAGTGTATCTTACCATCCAATGGCTGGTGGGGCACACATCGAGATCCTTTCCCTCAATCTCCAGAGAAGCAACCACGAAACCTGCATCCAGACTTCCAGGAGAAGTTTCGAACACTTTCCGGGTGTAAAAGACTTCTGCCCCAGTGCTAGCTCATGTATCTTTTATAGTGTAAAAATGGTGTCTCTGAAGTCAGAAATATTTCCTTTATCTCTTCCCACATCCACTCTCCAGACTAAGATGTGGATTCTTAGCTGGGCTTGAGCTCCTTTGGGGCCAGAGATGACCCCTGCCAGGCTGTTCAGGCCCTGGGCTATCTCTTTATGCACCAGCTATCTGTGGTACAGAGGAAGGGGGGTAGATATCCTGCCACATTGTGTCATAAAATAACAGGATATTTCTTATATTGATATAGAAGAAAAGGCTTAACTCCCTGTAATTCTCTGGAGAGAGACAGGAGGGCTACGACAAAGCACTGTGAAGTTCATTCCAATCATACCTGCAAGGTTAACATTGTGTGATGCATTTTTGTCATGAATTTGTAACACCAATTGCATCTACACACCATGGAAACCCTGTGTTGCCAAAGGGTTCGTCCATCTCCGAGTCTTCTGATTTACTATCAGAATTTTGCAAAGTAGTCCCTTCATCTGCTCTACCTTGTTGGGGTTTTTATTGTTGTGGGTTTTTTCTTTTCTTTCCCCTCTAAAAACATTTCTTAATAGAAATGGCATTTTCCTTTAAAATGTCACAGCACATTTTCTAAGATGCCATACTGGTTTTTATTGTTCCACATACAAAAAGGGTGCTGGATTATATGGCAAGGGCTAAAAATTGGTGCTTATTATCAATCAGTTTTGATGTTGAAGAAAAAAGTTCCATGCTTGAGAAAATTCATTTTCTTTAATATTGGAATAAATGTGCTAGTCTTACAGACATAGGAAATGTTTTCTCTTCTTTAGGAGAAGACCTTTTAATTCTAAAGGCCAAAAGCATGGTTTCTAAGCATTTTAATAATCTTGCAAGGACAAGAATAAGGAGATTTTTTTTTTTAAAACCATCTCTTTCTAGGCAAAAAGTATGCTTAAAATCTTATTCCTAATTTTTTTCACCTTCATGGTTCTCATTTAGTTTCAGGACTAATTTAATTATATTTTAGGACTATTCTCTGTTTGACAAATCTATTGGTAAAGAATGAGTCATGCACCCAGCCTTTTGTCTCCATTAGGTGAAAAGCCATACCTGTGGTGATTCTGCCCTGTGAGAAATCTCCATCACTAATTCAACCTTTCTAGTTTATTCCTCACCCCAGGTTCAAGGTAGCAGCTAAAAGAATGGAGAGAATGGAGACAAGTTCATGCTTGGGGGGCAGACAAACCCCTCCTTTCCCAACTTGCTTTCTCAGGTGCCCAAGTACAAGAGATATAAGGCTCTAGATGTGGAAGACCAGTCAATGGATGCTGTACATGATGGTTCCTCTACACCAGAGATTTTGCCAAAGTTGGAATGGCATTGCTTCCAAATCACAACTCCATTTACGAGGAAAGAAAGGCAAATTATAGTTGTATGTGACTCCCTTTTGAGAGGAGCCAATATGTCAGAGAGATCCTTCTATTAGGGAATTCTGCATCCTCCCTGGATTACAGAACATTGCTAGGGAACTTCCTAGTCTGGTACAGCCCTTGGACTATTACCCATTATTTCTCTTCTTGTGTGAGTGGCCATGCAGCTGCAACGTAGTCCAAGGGCAATGAAAGAGATTTCAGGGCCTTGAGATGGTTGGCATATGCAGCACAGTTAAATTTTTGCCTTTACACTGCCAGTTGCAAGCAGCAACAATGGAAGAAATAGATGGACCCAGTCTATTAATGTATGACTCCATGACTTGCATCACTGCCACAGTTTTGCGTTTTTGGTAATGTGAGGGTCTACATGAAACGAAGCACATCTTCCTCAGAGGGTGAAGAGAATCTTGGCTCACTGACAGACCTTTAAACTGGACTTGGAGGGAGAGGGGAACAGTATCAGTCTTGCCTGTGACAAACTGTGGGATGACATGCCGAACTGAGAGGGATCTGGCTCTAGTGAGGAGCCTCAGCAGACAGAGTGAGGATCCTTCCCCTGTACTTTTCTCTGGCAAGATCCCACCTGGTGTACAGTGTCCAGCTCCGGCGTCCTCAGCACAGTAAAAGCATGGACCTGTTGGAGTGAGTTGGGGAGGGGCACAAAAATGGTCAGAGGGCTGGAGAACCTCTGCTATGGAGACAGATAAAGAGAGCTGGGTTTGTCCAGCCTGGAGAGGAGAAGGCTCCAGGGAGACCTCAAGAGTGGCCTTTCAGTACCTAAAGAGAGCTTTTAAGAGAGATGGAGACAAATCTTTAAGTAGGGCCTGCTTTCAATAGCACAAAGGGTGATGGTTTTTAAACTAAAGGAGGGTAGATTCAGACTAGATACAAGGAAGACATTTTTTACAATGGGGGTGGTGTAACATTGGATCGGGTTGCCCAGCAAGATGGTAAATATCCCATCCCTGGAAACATTCAGGGTTAAGTTTGACAGGGCTCTGAGAATCTGATTTAGCTGAAGTTGTCATGGCTCATTCCAGAGGGTTGGACTAGATGGCCTTTAAAGGTCTCTTCCACCCCAGACTATTCTATGATTCTATCAGTTAATGACTCCATGATTCTATAGTTCTTTTAATAAAGAGATTTTCATCATTTTGGTTTCAGATCCTCTGTTTTACTCTATTGTCTCCTCACCAAAGTATGTATTTGTACTAACTCTCAGTATTGAATAGATAACTGTTCTGAATCAATACTGGCTTAAATGAAACTATTAATTTGAATCTAAATTACAATCCTACCTCTTATAAACAAAGCTTTTATTTGTAATGAGAATATCATATACAGATGTTCAGAATTTACAATTAATTGGTTTTATATGTAACCAAGCAAAGCACTCTATTCTTCTCTCCCTACCCCCCCCCCCCCCCCGCTCTCCAATAGAATAATTTGCACTTTACATTCAAGCCCTGGCCTATTGCCAGAGGCCTGTAGGCTCTCTTTCCAAATCCAGCTCACCTGTGATATATTACAGAAGTCTACTGGGTAAGCCTTGGCATAGGATATCACCTGATTTTTAGATAGACCAAGCAATCCCCTTCTTCTTAACCTGTTTAGAATAAAACCTCAAGCTCTTATTTTCCAGCATAGCAACTGAATGATAATAAGGAAAGAGTCCAAAACTGGCAGTTGATTATCTCCACTAAGAAAATGTTTATTGTTTCTTTTGCTGTTTTGGGGTTTGAGTTTTTTGGTTGGTTGATTGGTTGGGTTTTTTCCTCTTCTTTTTCTAGTTAGATTTTTATTTTTTGTTTTTAAAAGGTAGAGGTTGGGTAACTTTTCAGCTATATAATGCTCTGATTTCCTAGTTTGGGAAGTCAAATTGCTGCGAAAAAAACAAAAAACAGTAGCCCTAGAAATACCTCTGTCTGTGCAACACTTTCTGAATAAGAAACTGTGAGACGTTTCTGATTCTGAAACCATGTTAATGAATTGCCTGTGATTCTTACAGACCAATGGACAAAGCTTAAGGGGGAAGTCTGGCTTTTACTCCTATGTGTAATCCCCACACAAAATTTGTTACCACTGGATCTGTAGCTACATTTCCCCAAGTTCCACTTTGATTTCTTATTTTTCCTCAAACACCCTGAACCCAATTTTTGGGGAAGACCTTCTCAAATTCTTCAGTTAATTATCCTGAGTCAATTACCTGATCATGTCTGAACTTGTACCACAGACATTCAATGCCAAATCAACCCATTTACAGTAGTGAAGAATAGCAGGGAACTTTTTAATTTAAAAGATTCTTAAAAATAATACTCAGAATTCTTCAGAACACTAAGGGAATGCTAGCAGGATTTTCATTTGAGCTCAGCCTAGTGTCGGGGTTTGGACTGGGTTTTTTTTGACTTTTTATTGAGGAATTTTTCTCCCGTGGATTGCTGGGGAACTGATGGCTGGGTGATTAAGGGAACAGAGGTGTGTGGCCAGGGGCTTTCTACTTCACAGGGCAGGGGAAGTTTACTCTCAGAGGGCAGGGACAGCATGAGATTTTGGGTCTGGAAAAAGTGGGGGCAGGGCAACAGCTCACTCTCTCGCTCGGGACTCTCAGAGCCGGACGGCTGGAGCTGCCCTCTGCTGAAGGGAATCCACGGCCACTGAGAAACCAGAACGGAGCTGCTTTTCTTTCTGCTGTGAGTTTTCTCCCTGCCCTTCCCGGGAGCCGAGCTGCCACCGGCCTGTCTCTCCCCGCTCCCCCGCTCCTCCAGCACTGCTCCAAGTTTTGCTACGCTGTAACTGTGCTCCCCCTGCCCGCTGAGACCTCCTGCTGTCCCAGCTAGCATTCCTATCTGGATATAATCTGGAATTTGAAACATCATAGGCAGCCTTTTCCACGGGATTCCCAGAGGAAGACCAGACCCTTCTACACCACCACTGGACCTTCAGAGGAAAACTACACCTTCCCACAGGATCACTGATTCAATGGAACCACATCTATCACTCCCAGAGGACTGCAGCCACCTTCTAATTGGACTGCTACCAACACCTCGACCGACAGGGTGTCAGGTTGTATTCTGACTCTGTCAGTGTTTTTGTACTATTGCATTTATTTTAATTTTTCTATTAAATTGTAGTTGTGACTTTGAGTCTCTCACTGATTTGCTTTCAAATTACCACAGTGTTATAGAAAAGCAGGCCTGGAAGGCCCAGAATAAGTCTCTTCCCTAGGCCCAGATGTAACCATGGAAGCACATCCAGGTCACCTGAGATGGGCTGGGAAAGAGAATTATGGGTTTGTGGCCTTCTGGACCAATTGTGTGTGAAGATTGTGGTTTGTGATTTTATAGGGTATTTTTTACCTGTTACCATAGTAGGTAACATCTGGGCAATACTCCAGGTGATTGGGGGATGCTGTGGTGAGCATCTTTTCTGATTATCTAGTATTTTGGGAATTGTCACTCTGCAATAAAGGTCTTTGCACTTCTCCATCGTGTGTGCGAAGTCCATGCCCCTGCCTGATTACTGCACCCACCCTGCCTGCTGCGAGCCACTGGCGCCCCCTGCTGACTGTGACTGGAACTGCACCAAAAGGGAAAGGTGCCTGAGGCCAAGCAGGCTGCTACTGGGTTTCTGGTTCTGTTTGTTGGTTAAGGCCATAGCTGTTGTTATTTGTTAGCTTTGTTTTAGATATTAGTAAAGAACTGTTATTCCTATTCCCATATCTTTGCCTGAGAGCCCCTTGATTTCAAATTTATAATAATTTGGAGGGAGAGGGGTTACAGTTTTCCATTCCAAGGAAGGCTCCTGCCTTCCTTAGCAGACACCTGTCTTTCAAACTGAGACACCTAGGCAGCCAAATTATTATTTATAATAACAATTTTAAAGCATCCACAAGAGAAGATCCTGACAGAGAAAAGCTTTTAGAAGTCAATTACTCTCATTTTCTGGACAAAACAAAAACATAAGGGTCTCTTTTTTTCCCTGAGAGGGACTTTATATGACATGGCTATGGAACAGCTGCTGGAAATAGTTGACAGACCAGGCACTGAAGGACAGAAAGACAAAAAGAAAGAAAGAACTGAACTTCTGGGAAGTAAAAACTCTTTAAAGAAAGCTTCAATTTTTATTGCTATGTCACTCTATTCCACACTGATATTATGTTCAGTTTCATATGATCAAGATTAGGAAAACAAAGAAAAGAAAGTCAGTAGAAGAAAACAATGAAATATAGATAAAAATGGAGGAGAGTTGATGCCAAATTATAAATTATTTCTGCTAGCATGAAAAGCAGTTTATAAGTGTGGTAGTTTGAAAGCAAATCAGTGAGAGGCTCAAAGTCAGAACCACAATTTAATAGGAAAAATGTAGTAATACAAAAAGAAAAAAAAAAGAAACCACTGACAGAGTCAGAATACAACCTGACACCCTATCGGTCAGGGTGTTGGTAGTAGTCCACTTAGAAGGTGTTTGCAGTCCTCTGGGAGTGATAGATGCGGTTCTGTTAAAGCAATGATCCTGAGAAAGGTGTAGTTCTCCTCTGAAGGTCCAGTGGTGGTGTAGAAGGGTCCGGTCTTCCTCTGGGAATCCCGTGGAAAAAGCTGCCTATAGTGTTTCAGATCTCAGTTTATATGCAGATCGGGATACATTGGTTCCTCCCCCTGGGCGGGGCATCTCACAATGGGATGATGAGCCACTATCTGCAATGTTGGGGGTGAGTAAAGTGCCCATCCGGCCCCAACGACTGGCCTATTAGCAAACCGTTCTGCGGCCATCAGGAACACTGCCACGCCCGGCCCCCAGCATCTCACGAAGATGGTGATAGAATACATACCATTGTAACCTAAGACAATAAGGTAAACCAAAATTATTCCAAGGAAAACAGAGACAACCCAGTTTGAAATCCCATTGTTAAAACAAATCTCAATCAATCAAATTATTAACTCTACCTTCGCAATGTGTCAGTTGCAAATGGCAACAACTGGAATCAATGGATTATAATTTGTCATCTCTTTGAAGTCCCAAAGATGGGTGATAGGCAAAATACCAATGAAGCTAACAATTGTTGGGTAAAACATGATTAATATTCTGCTCCATGACAATTTTCTTTCTTTAAAGAGACACCATTTCAATCAAATCACAGTTTTGTCCTTCCAAGGGCACTATAAATCACTAATATGTTCAGATGTTCAGAGAAATCTTTGAGCAAATTTGTACACTTATACACATTTGAAACTTTAAATGCTGTGCTTTAGTAGTCATAATAGATATTCCTGTTTGAACATATTTTTACTAGGTATTTTATATAATATTTTGTAGTAGTAGTATGCTTTTCAAATTAGTGTAACTGCATTAAGATTAATGGAAAACTGAATATGATAAACTAGGAAACTTGCATAATTTCCCTATAATATGAAGAACTGAAAGGCTCAAATATTTATTTAGATCTTATCTGAGCACATGTAAAATCTCTTTGTTAATACATATGTGATAAACAGTACTAGAAACTTTGATTGGTACAATAAATTGAATTTTCATAAATCAAATTAAATGTTCTTTATTAATGTTTATTAATATGTAATGCTACACTATCTTTTGCAGCCCACTTTTTTCTTTTTCTTTTCTTTTTAAATAATGAACCTTAAAAATAGCAACTTCCATTATCCCCAGTTTTTTGCTCAGAATTTCTTTTTCCCACTTTTTTTTTTTCTGAGAGGTTTTTTGGGCCTCTGATGTATTTCTAGAAATGCTTTAAACATTTCTCAATAAGGAACTCTGCTGACAACTACATTAAGATTGGAAGCAGTCTCCAGAGTCTACAGGTGATTCTTCAAAAATTTATTTTGCAACTAGCCCGTAGATTTATTCAATTTATTGAAAATGTGAGACTTGCTGGGGACAAGCATACAGCCACATCAAAAGTTAATTTGAGAATTGTAGGAATAGGAATACTCAGTGTTCAGTACTGTCGAGGTACCCTTCTCTTTATCAGTTTATCCAGAGACTAGCAGAAACAGCTACACATAATGCCATATTTTAAAGCCTTCATGTGAAGTGTGGATGTTTTTCTGGAAGATGTTGCTCACCCAAGTACAAACTATCATGCTCAGCAAAGTTTTGTGAAATATATTAGACAACTGCAAAACTCCACCTGGCTGTAACTACCCAGGTGAAGGGTCCACCACCTCATCCAAACATGAAGAAAATTAATAAAATTCTTCCACAATTTTTTCTGATTAATCATATGTATTATGCCCCCAAAAAGCATTGTTTATTTATAGAAACATTGTTTTATGGCAAAAGAAGTTGAAGACAAAAATAATTTAGGAGGTGCATAGTAAGGCACCTGCCCTTTTAATGTCCCAGGCGGCCACAGCCAAGCAGCTGTGTTCAGGTGATTGCAAAAGCCAGAAAGTATGTGAGTATGCTAAAATAAAAAAGATTAGGGAAAGGGAACACCCTAAAATACTGGCTGATGCTTGTAGGAATGATTGTATGCAATGACTAAAAGTTTTAGCTTTTGAAGACCAGAAGAGATGAGTGCCATGAAACATCTGTAGTAGGGTAGTTTGATATAGGGTATATGAAGGTATTTTCATCACATCTTAACATCTGTGTAATCTATCTTATCTATCATTGTCACAGTAGGTTCTAGGATTTTTCTCTCCTACAGGCTTTATTGTCTAACAAGCACACCTATGGATCAAATATTTGGTTTTTGGCTGGGTTTTTCTTTCAATTTCAATTTGAAAATAAATATGTTGGAACACGCTAACTCAAAAATGCTACATTTTTCATTATTTTAATTCAGTAAAGTAGTGCACATGAATGCTTTTGGCTGCTGTATAAACTATGGATAAGCTACTAAACTGTTTTAGGCTCATTTTTAAGTTAAATGCTGAAAGTTATACAGATTAAGAGGCAGGAAAGACTTAAAATAAATAAAAGTAACTTCATTGCAGAAAGTGCTGATAAAGCTAATTATTAACAGAATTTTGTTCTGGAGCTGATTGATCCTACCAGGTCACTTGAAAGGCTTGACTGTTGAAACAGTTTTACAACAAAACTTATAATAACACCAAGGTAGGAGGTATGGGACATTTATTTAAGGGTTGGACTCAATGCTCTTTGTTGGTCCCCTCCATCTCACAATATTATGTGGCTCTGTGATTTCATTTATTTCCATTTTTCATCTCAGTAAATACGCACATGGTGCACTGCGGATTTATCTTTTGCCTAGCAGGATTCCCCCCTCAGGTCGGATCGCTACAAAACGTGTAGCATGGAATAGATATTAAGAAAAAAACACAGGAAAATATGGTGTCCTGGTTTGAAGGATAGGTGTCTGTTAAGGAAGGCAGGAGCCCCCCTTGGAATGGGAAACTGTAACCCCTCTCCCTCCAAATTATTATAAATTTGAAATCAAGAGGCTCTCAGGCAAAGATATGGGAATAGGAATAACAGTTCTTTACTAATATCTAAAACAAGGCTCACAAATAACAACAACTATAACATTAACTAACAAACAGAACCAGAAACCCAGTGGCAGCCTGCTCAGCTTCAGGCACCTTTCCCTTTTGGTGCAGCTCCAGTCACAGCCTGCAGGAGGCGCTCTGGGTGTGATGATTCCCCGGTGGCTGCAGGGGGCGCTCTGGGTGTGATGATTCCCTGGTGGCTGCAGGGGGTGCTCCGGTGTGAGCTGAGGTAGCACACGGCAATGGCAGCTGCCCGAGGCAGGGAAAGATGGAGGAGAGCCTTTGTTTCACAGACCCTCGGGGGGGGCAGCTGGTGTCAGTGCCACAGCAGGATCCCCGGACACAGGGAGCTGGGACGGTAAGAGGTCCCGACGTGCAGGGGAGGGCCCCGCTACAATGTAGCGAAGAAACTCGGAGCGGCGAGGAGGAGCGGGGGAGAGAGACAGGCTGGTGACAGGCAGCTGCCGATGGGGCAGAGGGCAGAGACTCACAGCAGACAGACCGGCAGCTCCGTGCTGGCTTCTCAGTGGCCGTGGGTTCAGCAGACAGCAGCTCCAACCGTCCAGCTCCGAGGGTCCCGAGCAAGAGAGAGAGTGACCTCCCCCCTGCCCTTGCTTTTCAGTCTCCAAAATCTTGCGTTGTCAAGCCCTGCTTCCATGAGGGGGAATTCTGCCTCACCCTGCCAAGGAGAAAGGCCCTAGCCTTGTGCTTTGTTCTCTTAAGTACTCAGCAATTAGCTCAGTCATTAGTCTCTTAGCAACCCATGGGAGAAAAAATTCCTGAGGAAAAAAAACTAATTCCAACCTCCAACATATGGCTTGACACAAATTATGATTGAGTACTACTTATGTTTTATTGGGAATTTAGTTAATTTTCAGTGTCTGTAGAAAACTACACAGACTGCTATAGCCCCTCTTGTGGAATCCCTCAAACGTATCATTTACTCATAAAAATTAGGCAATGCCTTTACCCACCCGGTTCTGTAAAATATTTACTCTAGCCATACTCTTTAAACAACTCTATTAGAGAATAACCAAAGTAGTATTGGGAGTGTTTTGTGTATTTTGACCTTTCAAACCACCAACTTCTATGTAACCACAGCAACAATACCATTTAAGGCCAGGAGGACCTATGCAACCATACCAGATATGCCAGACTTGGTGTCAGAAGTAACAGAATGGTTATCAGAATATCAGAAATAAGAGAATAGATATGAATGTAGTAAAAAAAAACTGGGACCAAGGTGGTGATGGTGGTAAATTAAAAGGAAAGGGCTGTTTATTGGGATGAAACTACGGTAGAGAAAAACAGAGAAGAGTTGGAGAAATTTTAAAGTTTATAAAAAAGATTGCAATTATTTCACCAGAGCTGTCTGTGGTAACCTGTGGTTCATCCATGAGCTTGAACATCACAGTCTAGTTGGGAAAATAACCGAAACCTGTTGTTCTGAAAATATCAAGCATGTTTTTGTAGTAGTGAATGTCTATGGTATTGAGAGTATATTTCTGTCCTGGTTTGAAAGACAGGTGTCTGTTAAGGAAGGCAGGAGCCTCCCTTGGAATGGGAAACTGTAACCCCTGTCCCTCCAAATTATTATAAAATTTGAAATCAAGAGGCTCTCAGGCAAAGATATGGGAATAGGAATAACAGTTCTTTACTAATATCTAAAACAAAGCTAACAAATAACAACAGCTATGGCCTTAACCAACAAACAGAACCAGAAACCCAGTGGCAGCCTGCTCGGCCTCAGGCACCTTTCCCTTTTGGTGCAGTTCCAGTCGCAGCCTGCAGGAGGCGTTCTGGGTGCGATGGTTCCCTCACGGCTGCAGGGGACGCTCTGGCGTGAGCTCAGGTAGCACACGGCAATGGCGGCTGCCCGAGGCAGAGAGGGATGGAGGAGAGCCTTTGTTTCACAGACTCTCGGGGGCAGCTGGTGTCAGTGCGCAGCAGGATCCCCGGACACAGCAAGCTGGGATGGCAAGAGGTCCCGGCATGCAGGGGGAGCCCAGTTACAATTTAGCAGAAAACTCGGAGCGGCGAGGAGGAGCGGGGGGAGAGGCAGGCTGGTGGCAGGCAGCTCCCGATGGGGGTAGAGACAAAAACTCACAGCAGACAGACCGGCAGCTCCGTGCTGGCTTCTCAGTGGCTGTGGGTTCAGCAGACAGCAGCTCCAACCATCCGGCTCCGAGGGTCCTGGGCAAGAGAGTGCCCTCCCCCCGCCCTTGCTTTTTTTCAGTCTCCAAAATCTCCATTGTCAGGCCCTGCTTCCATGAGAGCGATTCTGCCCCACCCTGCCAAGGAGAAAGGCTCTAGCCTCGTGCTTTGTTCTCTTAAGTACTCAGCAATTAGCTCAGTCATTAGTCTCTTAGCAACCCATGGGAGAAAAATTCCTGAGGAAAAAAACCCAAAAAAACTAGGTCCAAACTCCAACAATTCCTTAATGCTAAAACACTCAGTTCAATGGAATAATATTGTCAGTGCCTGCTTCAAACCTGAGAGTATTTTTCTCTTTAAATTTAAAAAAAAACAAGCAACCAAAACACAGTCTTTTCTTGTTTGTTAAAGTATGATGTTGCAAGCAGATTGTGTTTGATACAGACAGGAGCTGAAAATCGAAGTAGCTTGCTCACTGATTTTATGTAGTGAAATATTACTGAGATAATAATTGCCTCGAATTCCCGAAGCTCTAGAGACCACCTTTTTTCCAGTAGTCTCTGTATGTTTCCATTGTTTTCTTTTTGGTTTTGATTTGCCTCTGCTATGTACTTTGGATAACTGGAAATCATGGTTAAGACTAATGAAAAGAAGATGGGCAACCATGGTTGGTATTGCAGATTTTTAGCAATGCATAGTTTGCCCTTTTGTTTCTTTTTTCTCTTTTCCTAAGCATTTTCTATGGCAATAAATGTATCCTCACCTGTGATCTGTTTAAAAGAATTCAAGCTCAGCAGAACAAGAGGTCAATCAGTCACTCAGTTTGGAAATTAAAAAGTTTTTGAATTTACTTTTCGAAATGGATAGTGTTAAAGAATGTAAAATAGGGTAGTTTCCTACAGTAATTCAGTGATTCACTGTACTGCCTCCATAAAGCAGAATTTAACAGCTGAAACAACACAATCAGTAAAAAATGAAAGAAAAACCCAAACAAAAAAAGAAAAAAGCCAAATGAAATTCTGACAACCTCTGAAATTGCAGCATTTTGCCTTGGGCTGTTTTAGATTAGCTTTGTATTGTATAGGTAGAAGCTCACTAAACCCAAAGTACATAAAAAATTCTTCTAGAGCAAATAGTACGATTCTTTCATTTCACATAACTATTACTCTATACATAAAATACATAAAGTGAAAATTGAAAGTTTTGAATATAATTACTGGTGGACTTAAGTTGTCAGAACAAAATTATTTTAAATTTAGGTCAAATTTGTTCAAGGATGTAATTAAAAAAAAAATAATCCATTCAGTTAAAATGCAGAAATAAACATATCCAACTCAATTATTTTGTCAGAAACAGAGCTTCTGGAAACATTTTTTCTGACTATTCTCTATATTCATGTTACCTGAAGTTGATGTAAGTAAAGAAAAATGTTCTGGGCATAAGAGCTCTCTCTTCTTCCTCACTGATGGTAGCTGAGTTCTACCAACACTGTGGAAAAAAAAACAAACATAAATATCAAAGGATTTTCTACTGAGAAAAGTGTTTCCCTAAAAAAGTATTACCTGAGCAATTCAAGAGGTGTCAGAGACATAAGTCATGAGATGAAACCATACTCCATGTGCTAATGCCATGGAAGCCATAAGGCCAACTGCATGACCCACCAATCTTTGTTTCTCTCAGCTCAGACTGAGACTGAACGGAAGTCATTCCAGACCTTTCCCCTTGCTCAGTGCAGCATAGGAATAGAAAGCACTCAGCTCTTCCCTTGCAAATCCAGTCTGGGGCCTGAATTCTGAACAATCAGTGAATTTTCTTTGTTCCAACAACTCAAGAGTCTTTTTGAGGTCAGTGCATTTTCTTTCATTGACCTGGCAGCCGTGTTTGAATCACTGGTGTGACACTCTAGGAACAAAACCAGTACTCACTGAGGAAAAATTCTCTTCTAACTCTTGAAGGATGATACAACTCGTTGAATAAATAAAATCCCTGATCTGTACATAAGGGCTGTGCTTGCTAACTGTGACAGGAGGAAAAAAAAGAAGAGCTACTGGTTTCAGTTTCCCAAAATAAATACTGGGGTTTTTTCTTTTATAGAAGCTGCAGGAAAAGAACAGAGGAGGCAAAGATCATAAGACAGGTCAAAGCATACTCTGAGAGACAAGCTATTAAAAAAGATTTTTTTTCTTTTCACAGTTTTTCAAGGTCATTTTCCCTTCACTCATTATAAGTAGTAACATTTACATGAAAACAGGATCTTGGTTTCTCAGGAGTTTATCTGCTCTTTATAATTATCCTCTTGAAGTCATAACACTGGTTTCTCTGGTAAACAGGTTTTCCATAAGTTTTCAGTGGTTCTTTCAAGGTGAACATGATCTAGGCTGTAATCCAATAATAGCATTTCAATAGCATCATAAAGACCAAGTTTTACAAATATAGGAGCCTAAAATGCTCTCTAAAGATATATGAGTCTATTATTATGTCCACATGTAGACATCAATAAATTGACTTTTTTTTTTAATTCCTGATGTTGGCAACTCACTTGTGTCAGAAGCTTAGCATTCCTGAAAATCCCATTACTTAGCGATGTTTCTGAATCTAGATATTTTCTTTTTTTTATATAAATTGTGACCTACTTAAATAGAAGATGTAACAAGGGTACTCTACTGTGAGAGCCAGAGCACAATAGTACAAAATAATCCTATTAATCCAGAAATATAAAGGTCATTCCAGACTCATTTTGAAAGTACTGATCATCTTATTTATCATTACATGTTTTTAAAACTGAACACAAAATTTCAGCTAATTGATGTTTTGTATCATAGTCTCACTGAGTTTTGGCAACTGTCTTTCCATTTATTCCTGCACAGATGGACTCTATGACACTACTACCAAACAAGGAAAAGTTTATGGACCATGTAGGTATGGCAGAATATCTGCAAGTTCAAAAGACTAATCTAAAGTTATTACATCACATACCACTATCTTAATCTTTGTATTGAGTCCGACTGGGGTAAAGCTCACAGGCCTTACAGTGCTGTGCTTTGCTTTGGTAGCTGGCATTGATAACAGAGCAGTGTTTTGGCTACTGCCAAGCAGTGCTGTCCCTCTGACATTCCTTCCCCCACTGAAGGGGATGGTGGTGGGCAAGATCCTGGGAGGGGACACAAGCAGGCCAGCTGACCCCAGTCAGCCAAAGGGATATTCCATACCATATGACATCAGCTCAGATACATAAGGGAAGGAAGAGAGGAGGAGGAGGAGGAGGCACTCAGGACTGGTCCATGTTTGCCTTCCTGAGCAACCATTACGTGTGCTGAAGCCCTGCTTCCCAGAAAGTGTCTGGACATTGCTACTGATGGGAAGTAGAGACTGACTGGTTATACTCCTCAGCTCTTGTGCGCGTGCAACACTCTGCTTGCTCTATTTTTCCCGCTGTAATAAAACTGCCTTATCTTACCCTGATAGTCTTTTCCCATATTATTCTCTCCCCTCTCCCAGTGGGAGAGGGAGTGATAGAGTGACTGAGTGGGCACCTGGCACCTAGCCGGGGTAACCCACGACAGTCTCTTTTGGCGCCTGAACGTGGGGCGAGATAAAGGCAGTTTTTATATATATATATATATAAATATATATATATATATATACACATATATAGCATGATCTAGTAATTATCAATAGCCGCTCTCAAGTAGTAAACTCCTGTGTGGCATACGGCCTTCAGCTGCCACACTGCTTATCTTTGTTTTGCTAAGTTTGGGAACATGTTGAAACAAACAATGACTGTGAATGAATATAACTCCTTCCCTCTGCCCGGGGTGAATTTGAGTATGGACGATCTTTTACTGCAGGCTCCCGTGATTATTGCCAGCCCTTACATAAGCTTCCTGATATTATTAATAATATTAGCCAACACTGTTGTTACCTTATGGAATTCATGGAAATTGTCATCTCTCTGGTACAGAAGGAAACGACCCTTGGGTGAGGAGCTGTTAAAATCTGCCCTGAGGTACCCAGTTCCTGGGTGAAAAGGTGTATGGAGGGATTTGGGCAGGCTACTAGGGCAGTTATCACCTCCCGTTGCCTGGGAGTTTACTCCTGAAGAGGTAAATAACCCTAACAAACTGGCCTGTCGGCTGACAGAAGGGTGCCTTGTTTACTCCCAGGAATGCGAGCAGCTTCTCGCCCTGTACTGGGGGCTGACCTGGACCTACCAGGCCTCTGTTCAATATTCTCAGAGGACTGTGGTTGAGGCAGGAACTCAAACTGTGTCTGAGGACACTATAGCTGAGACAGGGACACAAACTACAGCTGTGGCTGAGGCAGGGATACAAACCATAACAACTATGTCTGAGATAGGAACCCAAACCACAACAACTACATTAATTGCCCCAGTAGTGAAAAAAAAAAAATGGACAAGGCAAGTTTCAGGCCCAAGCCACCAATTAGTAAGGGAAGAAAGAGAAAAGGAAGAAGAAGAGGTGGGGCCAGATCAAGAGGCAGGTCCCTCAGCAAAGGAATCAAAGGGAGTAAAGCAGGTTAAACAGGAGACCGAAGTTACTCGGTCCCTGACCCCATCAGAACTTCGAGACCTGCAAAAGGATTACAGCCGCCAGTCAGGTGAGAGGATCCCTGCATGGCTGCTGTGATGCTGGGATAATGGGGCCGATAGTCAGCAGTTAGAAGGTCATGAAGCCCAACAGCTGGGATCCCTTGCTAAGGACTGGGAAATTAAAAGAGGACGTTCAAACGAAGGAGCAATTTGTAGCCTCTGGAGACGGCTTCTTTCAAGCGTGAAGGCAAGATATCCTTTTAAGGAAGATCTTGTGAAGTCCCCAGGGAAGTGGACCAATGTGGATGAAGGTATCCAGTACTTGAGAGAATTAGCAGTGCTGGAAATTGTCTATAGTGATCTAAAGGATGATAGAGTCACCAAAGATCCAGAGGATGTCCCTTGTACACTCACCATGTGGAGGAAGGTGGTTCAAGGCGCCCCTGCATCACATTCCAGCAGCTTGGTACCACTTTATTATCTGCAAATGGATACACCAGCTGTAGAGGTGGCATCCTCCTGGCTCCGAAATGTAGAAGAAACTCTGGGTACTCCCTCACCCCTGCGAGCCACTGCCCCAACTTTAATAAGCAGCCCAAGAGATAGCTCCTCTCCAACCCCAGTCAGAGGGAAGGGAAGCCCCATGAACAGCTCTGTTTTTTTCTGCATGAGCATGGAGAGGACATGAGGAAGTTGAATGGTGAACCCACCTCTAAGCTGAGCGCCCGGGTCCGAGAACTGAGGGGGAGGAGACCTGCTAAGAAGGGGCCGCCCAAGAAGACTGTCAGTGTAGTTACCACAGAGAGACCAGAAGACAATCCGCGATTTCCCAGACAGTGAATACTCTGACCAGGAACAGGAATAGAGGGTCCCTGCCTCTGGCCAGGAGGAGGAAAGGGATGACCGGGTATACTGGACGGTGTGGATTCGATAGCCTGGCACATCAGATCCACAGAAGTACAAAGCTTTAGTGGACACCGGTGCACAGTGTACACTGATGCCATCAAGGCACAAGAGTGCAGAAGCCATCTGGATCTCTGGAGTGACAGGGGGATGCCAGGAGTTGTCAGTAATAGAAGCTGAGGTGAGCTTAACGGGGGACAGATGGCAAAGGCACCCCATCGTGACTGGCCCAGAGGCCCCTTGTATCCTTGGCATTGACTACCTCAGGAGAGGGTATTTTAAGGATCCAAAAGGATATCGATGGGCCTTTGGCATAGCTGCAGTGAATACAGAGAAGATCAAACAGTTATCCACCCTGCCTGGCCTCTCAGAAGATCCCTTCATCGTAGGATTGCTGCAGGTGGAAGATCAACAAGTACCGATTGCTACCAGGACAGTGCACCGGAGGCAGTATCGTACCAACCGGGACTCCGTGACTCCTATCCATGAACTAATTCGTCGACTGGAGAGCCAAGGAGTTATCAGCAGGACCCGCTCACCCTTCAACAGCCCCATATGGCCAGTGCTGAAGTCAAATGGGGAATGGCGGCTGACAGTGGACTATCGGGGCCTGAATGAAGTCACACCACCTCTAAGTGCTGCCGTACCAGACATGTTGGACCTCCAATATGAGCTAGAGTCAAAAGCAGCCAAATGGTATGCCACGATTGACATAGCTAATGCATTTTTCTCAATCCCTCTGGCGGCCGAGTGCAGGCCACAATTTGCTTTCACTTGGAGGGGTGTCCAGTACACCTGGAACCGACTGCCCCAGGGGTGGAGACACAGCCCCACCATCTGCCATGGCCTGATCCAGGCTGCTCTGGAACAGGGTGGAGCTCCGGAACACCTGCAATATATTGATGATATCATTGTGTGGGGTGATACAGCAGGAGAAGTTTTTGAAAAAGGGAAGAAAATAATCCAAATTCTTCTGAAAGCTGGTCTTGCCATAAAACAAAGTAAGGTGAAGGGACCTGCACAGGAGATCCAGTTCCTGGGAATAAAATGGCAGGATGGGTGCCGTCATGTGCCTACAGAGGTGGTTGACAAAATTTCCAGTATGTCTCCACCAGTTAATAAGGAGGAAACACAAGCCTTCTTGGGCCCTGTAGGATTCTGGAGAATGCACATTCCAGGCTATAGTCAACTTGTGGGCCCCCTCTATCGAGTGACCCGGAAGAAGAATGACTTCAAGTGGGGCCCTGAGCAGAAACAGGCCTTTGAGAAAATCAAACAGGAAATACCTTGTGCAGTAGCTCTTGGGCCTGTTCGGACAGGACCAGATGTGCAAAATATACTCTACACTGCAGCTGGGGAGCAGGGCCTCACCTGGAGCCTCTGGCAGAGGACCGCAGGAGAAACCCGAGGTCGGCCATTAGGATTCTGGAGCAGGAGTTATCGAGGATCATGAGCCCACTATACTCCAACTGAAAAAGAAATACTAGCTGCTTATGAGGGGGTTCGAGCTGCCTCGGAAAATGTTGGGACAGAAGCATGTCTCCTCTTGGCACCACGAATGCCTGTCCTACACTGGATGTTCAAAGGAAACATTCCCTCTGTGCATCATGCAACCAGTGCTACATGGAGTAAGTGGGTGGCCTTAATTACACAACGAGCCCGAATGGGAAAACCCAACTTCCCAGGAATCCTAGAAGAGATTTTGAGTTGGCCAGAAGCCAGAGATTTTGGAGCACTGTCTGAGAAGGTGACTCGTGCCCAAGAAGCACCACCATATAACGAGTTACCAGAAAACTAAAGAAAATATGCTTTATTTACTGATGGATCCTGTCGAGTGACAGGAAACCATCGGAGGTGGAAAGCTGCTGTGTGGAATCCCACACGACAAGTCATTGAGGTTGCTGAAGGGGAAGGTGAATCAAGCCAGTTTGCAGAGGTGAAAGCCATCCAACTAGCCCTGGAGACTGCTGAGAGAGAAAAGTGGCCCATACTCTATCTCTATACTGACTCCTGGATGGTGGCTAATGCCCTATGGGGATGGCTGCAGCAGTGGAAGAAAACCAACTGGCAGCGCAGGGGAAAACCCATCTGGGCTGCTGCATTATGGCAGGACATTGCTGCACGGATAGAAAACATGACTGTGAAAGTACGCCATGTAGATGCCCATGTGCCCCGAAGTCGTGCCACTGAGGAGCATCAAAACAATGAACGGGTAGATAAGGCCACCAAAATTGGAATAGCTCAGGTGGACCTAGATTGGGAGAGAAAGGGTGAGCTATTTATAGCCTGATGGGCCCACGAAACATCAGGGCATCTTGGAAGGGATGCAACATACAGATGGGCTCGCGATCGAGGGTGGATCTGACCATGGAGGCCATCACACAGGTTATTCATCAGTGTGAAACATGCGCTGCCATCAAGCGAGCCACACGAGTGAAGCCTCTTTGGAGTGGAGGGCGATGGCTGGGGTTCCAGTATGGTGAAGCCTGGCAAATTGATTGCATTGGGCCATTGCCACGAACACGCCAAGGCAAGAGTTACATCCTCACCATGGTGGAGGCCACAACTGGCTGGCTGGAAACGTACCCAGTAAACCACGCCACGGCTCGGAACACTATTTCAGGTCTTGAAAGACACATTTTGTGGCGACATGGAACCCCAGATAGAATTGAGTTAGACAATGGGACTCATTTTCAAAATAATCTTATTAACTCCTGGGCAAAGAGGCATGGCATTAAGTGGATATATCATATTCCTTATCACCCACAGGCCTCTGGGAAGATTGAAAGATATAATGGACTGTTAAAAACTATGCTACAGGCACTAGGTAATGGGACATGGAAGCATTGGGATGTGAATTTGGCAGAAGCCACTTGCCTAGTCAATACTAGAGGATCTGTTAACCGCCCTGGTCCTGCCCAAAATAAACCCTTAGACACTGTGGAGGGAGTCAAGGTTCCTGCACTACACATAGGAAAGTGGCTGGGGAAGTCAGTGTGGGTTGCATCCCCCATGGGGAAGGGCAAACCCATTTGTGGGATTGTCTTTGCCCAAGGATCTGGGTACACTTGCTGAGTAATGCAGGAGGATGGGGAGACCCGATGCGTACCTCAAGGTGATTTAACCTTGGGGTAAGAATAATGTATGTTGGAAGTTGTATGTTGCAGGATGCAAAGTAGCAGAAGGGACATGAGCTGACGAAGAATGCATTTCAGCGAGGAGCAAGGAAAAGGCCACAATGAACAGGGATGGTGCCAGTCCTCGACAATCAAGTTGACTATTCCTCCTGCCCTGACCCCACATTCTGCTGGAAATGGAGACCACGTGGAAGGATGCGAGAGGACAGGAGATAGTAGTTAATGTTATGGGGATGGTTTAAGGATGCAGCTTAAATTGCATGTGTGAGTAGGAAAGGATTGTGTAGGATCTGAGCATGACGCAAATGGTATGGAATAAGGGGAGGAGATTGTATTGGATCTGACTGGGGTAAAGCTCACAGGCCTTACAGTGCTGTACTTTGCTTTGGTAGCTGGCATTGATAACAGAGCAGTGTTTTGGCTACTGCCAAGCAGTGCTGTCCCTCTGACATTCCTTCCCCCACTGAAGGGGATGGTGGTGGGCAAGATCCTGGGAGGGGACACAAGCAGGCCAGCTGACCCCAGTCAGCCAAAGGGATATTCCATACCGTATGACATCAGCTCAGATACATAAGGGAAGGAAGAGAGGAGGAGGAGGAGGAGGCACTCAGGACTGGTCCATGTTTGCCTTCCTGAGCAACCATTACGCGTGCTGAAGCCCTGCTTCCCAGAAAGTGTCTGGACATTGCTACTGATGGGAAGTAGAGACTGACTGGTTATACTCCTCAGCTCTTGTGCGCGCAACTCTCTACTTGCTTGCTCTATTTTTCCCGCTGTAATAAAACTGCCTTTTCTTACCCTGATAGTCTTTTTCAATATTATCCTCTCCCCTCTCCCAGTGGGAGAGGGAGTGATAGAGTGACTGAGTGGGCACCTGGCACCTAGCCGGGTTCAACCCACGACATCTGTTCATATTAATTAAGAAATCCATAAATACATTTCTATGAGTCATCATAAATGCAAGTCAAATCTTCAACTCACAGATATGGTTTTCCTTATAGAGGTAATTAATCTTTCAGTAATCAGAACAAGGCAATTGGATTTAAGAAAACTAAAAAAGAACAATTGTTTTTTAGAGACCATTGTCTTGTGTTCTTGTAGCCCTTAAACAGGGAACATTCACATATGAAAGGTAATAAGAGTTATGAGTCCTTTTAGTTATTATTTGGCATTACACCATATATTACATTATCTTACCGGGAAGACCACAGTAAAGCGATTAATGAGAAGTCAGGACAAAGCACATTTTCAAGCTTATAATGAAGTATAATGGCGCAATTGCCTGATTTTTCAGGGACTATTTTCCTTTGCCTGTCTCACTGATAGCAGACCAAACTCAACACATGGGATCCTAATTTGTGATGCAGGATTTTTTTCTTAGCCACCACATTATCTCATCAGATAATTTTAAAAGTCACTACTTAACCTTTCTAAAACACCTTTCTAATTATTCATGTCTTTCATAGTTCCATTAGTTATAGGACCAACCAAGTCCAAGCACTCATATTTAATTTCTCACATATTGATTTATAAAGGATAATTTATTGCCTCTTGCTCATTAGCAGTTACAAGCAGGACTCCTGAAGGAGGTTATACCTCTTTTGTAATTAAATCACGTTAGGATATCAAAATATAATGCAGATGTTTAACAGTAAGTTTTGATTTGTTCGAAGAGCTAGTAAAATTTTAAAACATCAGTAAAGTGAAACACATTAGCTGATCTAGATGTTTTCTTTCTTTATATTTTCCCACTTCATATCTCTCAACATAGTTATTCCAGAACTGGTGATGAATTTTGCTTCACAGGAAAACTTACTATCTTATGCAATGTGTTATACTGAATTTTAGCTCTACAGTCACTGTTATTTAGTATCTTGAAACAGTTCACAATAATTCAAGGTGTTTAAAAGAACTTTTGTCTCTGAACATATTTTTTCTGAAAGAAAACATTTCAAAGTAGTCAAATGAAATAGAGAACAAAAGCTTTTGTCTGTTCCAGCTCCAAATGTTCTTCAGACAGAATAGAAAAGGAAGAATTTTCATCATAGCCTCATGAAAACTGTTCTCAAGAGATAATGAATCAAAAAGCATTAATTTTTTATTTCATTTTATTGTGAAGCAGTAAACTATATTGCAGCATCTGTAGGACATTCTTATAAAATAGGTTAGATAATTTAGCCAAATGAATTCAAGAAGATCAGAATGACCTAAGCTCAAGGAGACAAAACACCAATAACTTCTCTTTTAGTCTAAATTTCTTTTAGTGGTTGTAGCTTAGCTATTTTACGGAAAAAAACCCAGAAAATAAAACAACAAAAAATATACACCTCATTTTGCAAATGAATATTACCTATGCTGTTAAATGCTTATATATATTTTTGTGTGTATATATATATATATATATATATCTTGCAGACTGAAAAAAATGGATCTTTTTCTGAGTGTCAGTACCCTCAATTGAAAATTCAGGAAAAGAACTACATCAAAGGCTGTGAACCTTGACCAAATTGTCAAGCACTTATTTAAAAACATTTAAGTCAACAGAAGCATTAAACAGCAAAGCCAAAAGCTGCAAAAGAGATGAAAGAGGAGGCAAGCTTTGTAATCATGTTGTTCCTTCATGTCGTTCCTTCATGTCAGTTCAGTACTCCCTTCCATTTCTGTCTAGGATTTTCTGATGGCTGAATGCAGGTGGAAGTTATTGTTTCTGAGGAGAAACATTCCAGTAAAGAAATGAGGAAGGTCCATCCTTACTTTTATTTCTAGTACCAGTTTTGTTATAAAAGAATCTTTTTAGAGAGTGCATGAAGAAAAAAAGTAAAAAGAAGAGAATTTCTGGAGAAATGAAGCACTGCTTTCAATAGATCAAGAAAGGAAACATTTAAACAAATTTTACACATGGAAGTCTGTGGGACCTGATGGAATTCATCTATAAGTGCAAATGGAGATGGCCAGTATCATTGCAAAGCCACTCTCTTACCTTGGGAAGGCTAAGGAAGCTCCCCAAGGACTGGAAGAAAGCAAGAAGGAATAGATGAACTACAGGCCAGTTGACTTTGATCACAGAGAAAGTGAAGGAGCATTTAACCCTGCAAACCACTTACAGGATTGGAAGCAACTGGAAGTTGTCAGCATAGATTTCTGAATGGAAAATCCTGCCTGACAAACCTGATAGCCCTCTCTGATGAAATGAGGGGCTTGGTGGACAAGGGAAGAACAGTCTATGTAGATTGTTTTGACCTTAGCAAGGTTTTTGAAATCATCCTCCACAGTGTCCTCACTAAAAAAAATGAGGAGATTGTTGCGGTGGTCCAATCCCCCAAAAACCCTTTTCCCCCCCTAGGAAGCTCTGGGCTAGGGACTCCCCTGGGGTGGAGCCCTAAGTGGTTTGCCCTGTAGATGGGCCGAGCTTCCCAGGGGTTGGCTACCCTGTCCCCACTTGTCCGGCCACCTGCCACTCTCCTGTCTATCATCTTTAGATTCCAGAAAGTTCACTGTTACTCAGTACTTGATTGTGTTATCCCCTTGTCAGTCTCCCCCTCTCCTCCCCCTTCCCTTCCCAGTTGGTTCCTGTCCCCTGATCCCTCCCTGGTTCCTCCCCTGAGCCCGTCAGTGATTGGATATGTTTCCCTCAATAAAAGTCTGATGCAAAGGGAATGCCAGTTCTTTCGCCTAGATGCCCAGAGAGCTGTTAACACTGTGTTACAGTGTCTCTATTATTCCGGGGCGAAAGATCCCTCCCACTATACTCCAACTCTTTGGATACAGTGTCCACCGTAAAGGGAGACACGGCCTGCGGCAAGGGACATAAGGACCCGACATCGGTAAACCCGCTCAGGTCGGGGACACTCGCTTGTAGCCACCATTGGGCTGCTGTCCAAAACCCTGGTGGGCAGCTTTCCGGCCCACATCATCAGCCACAGGAGATAATGAGTGGAAGAGAGAACAGAGAGGCCCTGAAGAGCCTGCTCTAGGTCACTCTGCTCTAACCAGGGGGGTTTGCCTAGATGATCTCCTGAGGTTCCTGACAAGTTCAGTGATTCTGTGATTGTGGGATAGCAAAAAATCAGGGTCACAGAGTTGTTAGGCAGGAATATGACATTCACTGTAGTAGAGCAGTAAGGTGCCAGTATTAAGACTAGTGTTAACAAAGTGCTGTCATTAGCATTCTTTCAAGAAGTCTGTCAGGAAGTGATGAGTAAATGAAGATGCCTTTGGGCCTGGAATGGACCTGGCACAGTGATACCACTGAATAATGTATTCACAGGATGCCTAATCTGTTCATCTGAGTATTTTATTGTTGTGAAAGCATCCTCTTTTTCCAGAGAAAATCTCAGGTTTTACGTGTGTGAATGTCAGATTTGGGTTACTGTCCTTACTAGTCTGTGGTGATCAAGCTGCCTCAGAGGTTCCCACAGAGTGTCTTGGTCAAGTAGTTACCTTGTTCTTCTCACATTATTTACATGGTTACTTAGCTGCTGTTGACCTTGCCAGACTGTACTGCACAAAAGGTCCCTGACACCCTCCTCCAGGTATCTCTGCCATTTGCACTTCCATGGTCTCTTATGTAACTCCACGTTTATCACCTGTGAAACCCAACCAGGCCTTGTGGTGTGATCTATAACTTGCTGTGTTATTTTTTATGACCAGAGGCTTCTCATGTCATACCCTATAGGGTATTACTCAGGATTAGGCCAGGGCCAAGTTATACTGCCTTCAGCCTAAACAGTCTGAACACACTACCAAAAAAAAAAAAAAAAAAAAATCAGACTCAATTTTCATAAAATATTTTGGCAAATAAAATATTTAGTTATGCAAAGTTAGGACCTGAAACACTAAGCCTTTCTCACTCTGCAGCAGAACAAAAGGTAGATGCAGGGGAAAACCTTGCCTGGTCAGTATAACCCTATTCTTTTCCCTCTAGCCTGCCCATTGAGCCATCAAGAAAAGTCATCAGATAGAAGCAATTGCTGCACTGCAAAAACGTTCTCTGAAGAGCTTTCCCAGGTTAATGACATCAAAGCAGTCCACATCCTGCATGGTACGGTAGCATTCACTGTTTTACAACACATGCTTAAAATAATCAGAGGACAATAACCATGGAGCCAAATTCTGAGATTTTTTACTTCTTAGACCTTTTCTTTACATTGATCTGAGTGTGTAATTTACAACATTGTGTGTGTCACCTCCAAACTTGACCTGAATTGTCTGATCCCGTAAGAAATAACATAAAAGGATTCAATTACAGAAAATATACTCTATCACAGTTACCATATGTTGTTTACCAGAGTCAGAGTTAAGTGATCAAGGAAACTCTTGAGTATGTCTAAACATGTGGGTAAGATTTATAGTGCTGCAGTGCATATTTATTCAAGGTCTCTGAGATACATTATTGTGGAGAATAACTATCTCCGACTGCACGAACATAAATTATAAGTGAGCAATCCAGGCCCCTTAGATGAGAGCTAGGCCTCTGCTCAAGGTTACTTGTAAGACAGCTGTGGGAAAGGGAGACACAAAAGCCAAAATCAAGCTGCAGGTGTCTAAAGATTAACTTGGCAGAAGAAACTGTTATTGTAGCCTTCTGATACTTAGTGCTCTAATTAGAGTAGAGAAAATTCCGTGTGAAACCCTTGTGTGAGAAAAACACTGTGTGAACTGTGGAAGAAAAACTTATCATGTAACTTTATTTTTAGCACACTGTAGGATATAAGTATGCTCACGGTCTGACAATAAACAGCTTCACTTTGGATCACATTGATCTGGTGTGATGACCTGTCATTTTCCCTGCAAATGGTGACCCCGACGTGATCGACAGGATAGAGGACCTCACAACATGATCGCCAAGACAGAGGGTCTCGTGGCGTGACTCCACCTGAAGCGATTCTACCTGACCGGATACCAACTGATGAGATAGGAGGCCCCCGGAGGCAGTGGATGCTGATATTTGGTGAAATAGATTACTGAGGGAGCGGGTAAGCTGGCCAAATCCCTGCTGCCCCTGCAGGAAGCCTCGCACCCAAGGGTGCGGGATGCTCCACTGAAAGGGTGGGGTGCCTCACCGACAGGTGGAAAGCCTCACACAGTAAGTGAGGGAAGCCTCGTACATATAGAAGTGCGGGAAGGCCGGGAATCCTCACCGACAGGTGGGAAGCCTCACACACGGGCCGTGTGGGAAGAGGGAAGCCTCACCCCGAGGGGTGGGAAGCCTCACCGAAAGAGTGGTTGGTGGTATGCCTCGCTGCTAGGGCGGGATGGGAAAGCCCCTTACGCACAGCGTTTGGGAAACCTCACACTGAGGGGGTGGGAAGCCTCGTACCTACAGACGTACGGGAAGACCAGAAATCCTCACCGACAGTTGGGAAGCCTCACACACAGGCCGTGTGGGATGAGGGAAGCCTCACCCTAAGGGTGGGAAGCCTCACCGAAAGGTGGGATGCCTCGTATGGTTGCCTCGCCATGAAGACGACAAGACCCTTCTATAATGCATCTGGGGAGGAAAACGGCCGGGGAGATGTAGGGATTGTTTCCATAGAAATGAAACCCCGAGGTCCCGGGGGATGGGCAAGGAACAGCTGGCAGTCCTAAACCTCCTCCAACATATCATCTTTGTGAGAGTATTGAAATGTGATGATTCCATTATTCGGAATCTCCTAAAATGGACTTGGGACTGTGGACTAATCCTGGGAGCAGAAGTAGCCTTCAGAGACATCCAAATATGCCATTCACTGGAAGCTCATAACAGAGACCCTGCAGGCAATAAAAGCAGAGAGGCAAACAGCTGCTTCTGCTTTCACGACATTAACCCCTTTGGACTCTAAATCAAATGAAACCGAAACAGCAATCACCTCCACCTGCTCAACCTGTGTGGCATCCCCGCTTCCCTCCTCTGCAACAACTCTGCCTTCCACTCCTCCTTTACCTGAGACAATCACCCCTGCAAATGTTACCCAAAGTACTGAGGAACTCAAAGAAAGGTCCGTTGTAAAACTTAACGAGCCCGCCGAAGATAAAAACACATTGAACAAAGAGCGAGATCAACTAAGAGCAAAAATGAGTAAAATCAAAATGAAATTGCCACAGACGCAGTGGGAAGGCAGGCCTGGATGCCAGCCACTCAAACCAGTCACCCGAGACCAACCATCCGAGCCAGGTGCTCGAGAGCCAACCACCTGATGCCAACCACCCGAGTCAGCGAGAGCAGTCCTGCAATCGAACTCGCTTCCACAATCCACCAAGGAAGAAGAAACAAAAGGTAATGTACTAGAAAACTTACTACGGGATGTGTTTAAAAGGTTAGAGAGCCCTAGCAGCCCACGAACTTCCAACAGCGGCCACCCAGCTCCCCCCCCGCAGCGGTTTTTTACTCTAATTAGAGTGTGAAACCCTTGTGTGAGCAAAACACTGTGTGAACTGCAGAAGAAAAACTTATGTAGTTTTATTTTTGGCACGCTGTAAAGTATAAGTATGTTCATGGTCTGACAATAAACGGCTTCACTTTCGATCACATTGATCTGGTGTGATGACCCGTCATTTTCCCCACACATTATGTATTTAACCAGATTATGACTGCCTTCAGTGTATAGCTACTTGATCAGAAAACCTGCTACATGATTCATCCCCTGTGCCAGGACATCTACCCCTCCACCTCCTCCTCATGTGTGCCACTGATAACTGGTGGATAAAGAGATAACCCAAGGGCAGGAAGGCCCAGCAGGGGTCATCTCTGGTGCCAGGGGGGCTTAAGCCTCAGATGAGAGTTTCCACCTTAGTCTGGAGAGCTGATGGGAGGAGAAATAGAGGAAAAATTACTGACTTGAGAGACACGGTTTTACACTATAAAAGATACATGAGCTATCACTATCATGTATAAGTTCTTTTAACGATGACTGATTCTGTCTATTATAGAATGAATCATTTATTAATAGATGGGAAAACTAACAGACATAAGACTTAAAAGCAAACCAATACCACACAGGAATAAAGCAAAAAGAAAGACTACTAGTAGTTTAACATAAACTGTACAACAATGGTACCTTTTTCAGTTACAGCTAGCGAAGAAATAGCATAAGCTTAGGATTCAATGTATCTTACCATCCAATTGCTGAAGGTGGGGCACACATTGAGATCCTTTCCCTCAATCCCTGGAGAAGTAACCACGAAGCCTGCATCCAAGCTTCGGGGAGAAGCTTCAAACACTTTTAGGGTGTGAGAGACTTCTGCCCCAGTGCTAGCTCGTGTATCTTTTATAGTGTAAAACCATGACTCTCTAGTCAGTAATATTTCTTTTATCTCTCCTTCCATCAGCTCTGCAGACTAAGATGTTAATTCTTAGCTGAGGCTTGAGCCCTCTGGCACCAGAGATTACCCCTGCTGGGCCTTCCTGCCCTTGGGTTATCTCTTTATGCACCCGTTATCTGTGGCACACAGGAGGAGGAGGATGTAGTGGGGTAGACGTCCTGCCACAATCCACCCCGTGACTTAGAGTCACTGGTTTTATCTCATGGAGTGATAGTGCAGGTATCTCTTGCCTCCATGCTATAAAAGCATACACTTTCATATATATGTGCATTATCTTTGAGTATTTTTGATATACATTGTTTTCCTAGGTTGTACTATTTCTTCAAAAGATGTTGTATTAACATTGATAAGGAGCACTTCTTGTTTCAGTTTATGCAACACCTATACATGTAAGACATGGTATTACACTCAGAGTGTACATGATGGTTTAAGGGCAATTTATCTATTAGTCCATGTAGGGTAGGTTGTTCCTCCACCCCGTGAATCTTGAAGCCACAGGAGTATGAGATGTAAATCAGGAACAAAGGCGAATCTATGCAGGTAGTTATTTGGTTGTAGTGACAGAAGCTGTTCAGTGGATGGCCAGTGACTCTTTTCATTTCTCCTTATGTTTCTGGTCCAGTCCTTTTTTTTTAGTGAAGTTTAGTTTGTTAAAATAATAAGTGTTAGACAATTTTATAACAATTTAAGCAATATATATATACATACATATACATATATATATATATATTATTTCAAAATGGTTTGATTGTCTCAGGGGAATTAAGGATTTACTGACGTTAAATTTTTATTTATGTTCTACCTTGAAGAGGTTGAAAGGCAGAAGTAATCAAAGTTGCTTTTAAAAATTCAAGTCAATGTTACATTAAGGGTGAAGCCCCTTTCATCTACTGTGACAATCAGAGTGAAGGTACAGATATTCAACAGTGATATTTGTAAAACTATAAGTGATATATAAACATCAACTAAAACAACTAAATTAAAATAACTAAATTATCAAATAATCTGGCACTTCAGTAGTATGAAATAAGGTGTTAATATTACATAAACAAATGTAAACTCATTCTTTGGGACTTTTATAGAAAATGGTTATCACTAGACTTACATATTTTATTGAATGTAATTTTACAAATTTGGAATATGACCCATACATTAAACATTAGTGTTAGAACCACAATTATTACAGCCATCAGTTTTTTCATAAATGTGTTTAGATTTGGGATCCATGAGTTTATCCAATCGAATATATCTGTTTCTTGATCCTTTTGGATTTCATATAAGATTCTAGTGTTCTTCCTAATTTCCTCTAAATCAGTCTGTATTCTTAGAGTTTGGTCAATGTACACACAGCAGCTAGTATTGATAACTGTGCATACCCCACCTTTGGAAGCCAAAAGTAAATCCAAAGCCATTCGGTTTTGCTTTACTACTTTTGAGAGACTGGTAACTTGTTGTAAAGCATTGATTGCATCATTTGCTCAATTTTCTATTTGTTCAATGATTCCAGATATATTTACTATTGCTTGTTCCAATTCAGGCACTCCTAACCATGGTAGGAACCCTCTCACAAGTCTATGGAAACCGGTGGATCTTTCAACTAAGGGGTTTAAATTTCGTTTGTATCTCATCATAAAGGATTGTAGGTGTCCCCTGGGGAATTCTGATTTATCAATGACATCTATCTCTGGGTCTACAGTTCCAATGGTGCATATTCCATGCCATCTAGGGGGTAGAGCTTTTCTAGCTTGATTTCCACAAAGCCAATAGTATCCCATATTGTCTGGAATAGGCCACCACTGTGTGGTTAAAACGTCTTTTATAGTTACATTTAGATATGAGTGGCACTTGGGATAGATTTTTACCATGATCCCTGAGTGACACTCAGGTAAATCTAATTTTTGGCATGGAATTACCCCTGGTCTCCGTAGGTATCTGTGGATACAGGAGGTTTCTATAGTTATTACATTCATTGTTAGGACTTGTTGGTCTATAAAGGTTTGGACTGTTTTCCCTTGTAGAAGGAGCATCATTTTGGCAGGAGGAATGCCCTTAGAAAATATGTTTGGTGTGGGGATTCCCACTATCCCAACACTTTCATCTGAGTGAGTAGGGAACTGAGAGCATATCCAGCAATCGCTGCGATTTGTTACCAGTGTCACAGCTTGCATTAACTTTAGATGGGAGTTTTTTTTCCAGGGGTCAGGTAGCATTTGTTCTATTTGAGTTAGGTTGGCTTGGTTTTTACGAATAGTGACATTGGGTTTTAGTTTTCCCTTCATAATGGCTAATCGTAAAGTTTTGTCAGGGTGGCTAATTAGCCATTCAGTATTATTAAAAACATTGATTTGTAAATAAAAGAATGCAAGCAATATCATAATTAACATTTTTGAATACAGCAGATTTACTGATTGATGTGTAGTCTGGTCCTGTAGGTTCTTCTATGTGTGGAGTTGGTGTTTTTTTTGTTTTTAGGATTCCAAGTCTCTGTAGTTTTCACAGCTGTGTAGGTAGTGAACAGTCTCTGCTTCTGTTGGATGAGTGGTTCTCTGTCTCACGATGGGGTACACACCTAGTCTATCTGGTGAGGATATTCTTAAACATTCAAGGTTATTAGAGAAACTAAAACAGCAGAACTTAAGCAATAATAGATATGTTTTTCAGAGTTATAGTAGTGGTTCTCATTTTGGCCTCTAGTTGTAAACTCAGCGCTATATTCATTGTTGCCACACGGGGGCAGCGCAGGGGTGGTTTACGAGGCTTCATTGGGAAATTGGTTTTGTTCAGAGCAAAATTAGGTTTATTGCAGGAACACGGGTAGTTTATAATGTGGGGAATACCCAGCGAGAGCTAATTCTGTGTTGGTGGCCACCAGAACCAGTAGCTACCCAGGCCATAGGCCCTCAGGTGTCTGTTAGAGTCATTGGTATGATTCCAATTTGAGGTAATTTTACCATGACTGGTTGGCCCACTGTTAAGCTATTTTGAAAAGTTTCAGTTTTGTTATTTGGACTTGCTTCAAAAGATATAGGACTCAGGAAAGCTCGTGAAACTGGGCTGCCCATAGGCCCATATCGGTTGTTTATTTGGTACAGTGCAGAAGGTAGTCTTTTATCCCACCCAGGCTTGTGTGGTTTGAAATAATGTTTTAGTAATCCACTGGCACGTTCTACAATCCCATTTGCTTGGGGATAATAAGGTGTATGGAAAATCCATTTGATACCTTCTTCTTTGGCCTAATTCTGTACTACTACACTGGTGAAGTGTGATCCATTGTCGCTTTGTATAGAGTTTGGAATAGGGAGACTGGAGAACCAGTCACTAAGCCCTGAGACAGCTGTTTCTGCCTTGGCATGTCTGCTTTTTGTGGCCTTTAATAGTCCAGATATAACTTCCACACCTGTCAGTATGTACTTGTAACCACTAGATGCCTTTAAATGTCCGATATAGTCTATTTGCCAGGTTGACCAGAGTGTCCTATTATTCTTGATGTGTAAGGGTGGTGCCAGGTCTGGGTGATTTTGTTTGAGTCTCAGCTGGCACTGAGGACACGGTGTAAGAATGTCTTTACACATCTTCCTGGTTATTGGCCAGCCTCTGCTTTGTGCTGCAAAAAATAGGGCTTCTTGCCCAGTGTGACTCAATTTGCAATGCAACCATTCACCTAAACGGTACCAATGTTGTAGGTCCTCTAATTCATCAATTTCTATTTTTTTTGATTTTTGTTAGCTGATCTACTTTGTTGTTCCAGTAAGTTTGTAAGGCTTGGTCATTCTCATGGGCTTTAACCCAGCCTATCTGGATTTGTCGAGACTGAGCCTGCAATAACAACCACTTCCAATCTTCTTTCTGCCAAACTGCTTTCCTATTTACTTGCCAATCTAATGGTTCCCACTGACACAGCCGCTGTGTAGCACCAGCCCATACAGCATATGAATCTACATATACTGTTTCTGCATTTTCTTTTACTGCCAGTAACATAGCTTTCAACTCTCCTACCTGTGCACTTCCTAGTCCTTCTTCTATCATTTCCATGCCTGTTTCAATATTTGGAGCTACTGCTCTGTACTTCCAGTTACCATTTACACGTTTAGCTGAGGCATCAGTAAACCAAACCCCTTTTACTTTGGAATTCGCAGTAAAGGCAGGAGCATCCAATATAGGACTGCGTTTATAAGGTTGCTGCAAAGCTAACATGTCCGGAGTTACAGTTATCTGTAATCTTGTAGGTTCTGTTGGCCCTTCAGTAACATTCATTTGGTCTGTGATCCCTGAGAGATATGCATACCACTTGTGAACTGTGGGCCTTTGAGCTATGCCCCCAGGAGGAGCATTGCCTTTTTTAATGTTGGCTGGCAAATTGAAAGGCCCTTGAACTGTTACAGGCTGCTGCTGTTGAATTTTTTCTACTTGTTTGAGGGCTCCAGTGAGTGATAACAATCCCTTTTCCCAATCAATGTACCTTCTTTCAGTGTCTTTTAATGCTGTGGAACTAAACCCTAGCCGTCGTTTTGGCCCGTGTGGTCCCTTTTGAAACAAATTATAGTAAGTTCCATGTTCAGCAAAACCCCATTCAGCTATTATAGGATTGCGGAGGTGAACTGGTCCGAGTGATTGGTATGTTTTCAATTCTTCTATTAGTGCTTGTAAAGATTGTTTATGGTTATCTAACCACTCTCACTTTTGATGTTTTCTCATTAGTGTGTATAAGGGTCTTGCTATTATAGAAAATTCAGGGACACGATTTCTCCAGTACCCTAGAGTACCCATGTGTCCTGGGTTAGGCAGGAGGGGGTCAAAATCTAAGAAGTGACCTATGCTACAGGAAGGGATATAACTTCATTCCTGGAAGAGAGAGACAGCACCTAGGTAGTTTTAAGGACTGATGTGTAGGTGAACCAATTAAAAAGTTAATCCACCTTCGGGGGGAAAAAACATATATGAGCAGAGACTCTCTGAGCCTCTTCTTCTTTTGACCGGCTGTTGTGTAGAGAAGAGCATCTCCTGCTTCTCTCGCTAGTAAGGCCCTCCCCCCCCCCACTCCTTCCAAAGGAGAGAGGTGGGGGGAGGGGGAGGGAAGTTTATGGCAGCCTGCCGCTGTAGCCAGGAATGGGGGAGGAAACGGCTGGAATTTTCAGCAGATACAGCTCAGCCAGTATGTCAGCTACACGAGACAGGGCCAGGCCCCTGCTCCGGGCCAGGCAAATACCGGGCTGGCTCCATCCAGCTCGGGCCAGGACCTGCCTTGTTACCTCGGGCCCAGATGGCCCCACCAGGCTGAGACAGCTCCGCAGAGCCAGGCACAGAAACTCTGAGAGCTTCTGCCATCCAGCTTGGACCTTTTCAAACAGCCCGGCAGGGAGCACGTGATCGTCACACTGCCAGAGAGAGAAAGAGATTAACGCTATTCATGCCTGGATTAAACTTGCAGACACCCATCCTTCCCTGCACAGAGAGAGGAACGAGTGAAGACATCTACATAAATGCAGCACAGGGACTTTACAGTCAGGGAGAAAAGCAGAACTGATACCTAGAGGGAAGAGCATGAGAAGTGCTTCAAGAGTGAAATTGAAAACTCTTTTGAAGAACTATGGTTGGGGACTGAGCTAATAAATTCCCTGTAATATATGAAGACATAGTCCAAAGGGGGATGTGAGGTTCTAATTGCAGACAATGAACTGAAATACCTAAGTACAGACAAGTAAGTGTTGAAAAAAGTACAGCCTGATGAAAAACTTGAACCAAGAGAGAGGAGAGGCTGTGACCCAGAGCCCTGGTCCCAGGGAGAATGCTAGAGAACCTGAGTTGTCAGGAGAACCTGTGTTGCTAAGCACAGAAGAAGGGATTTTCTTTGTTGCTGCAATTGAACTGGGCATCCTTAAAACAGGTACCCTGTGGACTGTTCATAACCCACCATAGTGGCTGTGGGAAAGCTACAGATGTGGGAGGGATCCACCATTAAGCTAGTCTTTCTTCCAGGCGGCGGCTGATGGTGAGGCAGAAGACCCATAAAAACTGTATTTTTCTTACAGAAAATCCATAGTGTAAGCAAAAGAGACTTCTCGCCCTAAATGAACTGAAACAAGAGCTATTTCTGAGGTGGTAAACTGACTAGAGGTCGAAGTGTTGTCTTTTGTATGTTGTCAGGGAGAATGAAATAGAGAAGTGGGAGAAGGAGGGGTAGTCTGAGGAGTTTGTTCTAGTTTTTCTTGGTTTCTTTTTCTTCCCTTTGTCTTAAGTATATTAATAAAGTTTCTTTGTACTTTATAAAAAGTTTGAACCTGCTTTGCCTACTCCTAATCCTCATCTCACAACAAACATCAAGTAAATTTGGGTAAGTGTGCTGGCATTTAACCACAAACCTAAATAAGCGAACTGAAACCACTACACCATGATTTGTTGCAGTTCCTTTTTTGTTGTGGGGGTAGATAAAGTATCCAATTTTGTAATTGTTTCATTTGGAATTACACCTTGGCCTGCTACCCACCAAGTGCCCAAGAATTTAACCTCTTTAGAGGGTCCTTGACACTTAGTTGAGGGTACTTCTATTCCCTCTTCATTCAGTTTATTCCATATGTTTTGTGCTGTAAGTCTTACTGCGTTTTCTTTTTCCCCCCCTACTAACACATCATCAATGTGTTGGTAAAGTTGTACTCCTTCCTGGATTTTTATTTGCTGAAGGAGTTCTGCTAAAGCGTTGTGAGCTTTAGTTGCGGAGTGTTTATATCCCTGGGGAAGACGATTAAACGTGTATTGTGTTCCTTCCCAAGTAAATGCAAATTTGGGTTTATCTTGTTCCTGAATAGGTACCATAAAGAACATGTCCTTTATGTCTAACACTGCCATCCACTTGTGTGCTGATGCTTGCAGTGTAGCAGTGAGATTTGCAATGTTTGGGACAGCTGCAGTCAAAGGCCCTGTGTTTGCGTTAAGTCTCCGGTAATCAACTGTTAAACGCCAGCTCCCATCTGGTTTTTTCACTGGCCAGACAGGGGAGTTGTATGCAGAGTGTGTTCCAAATATGATGTCTTTCTGTTCTAAATTTTTAATTACTTTAGTTATTCCTTGTTTGGCTGCAACCAGTATAGGGTATTGTTTGACATCACTTACAGCAGAGGCAGGTAATATTGGGGCCATTTTTAGAAGGTTGATTTTTTTTATTTTTCCCAAAGAGATTACTGCGTGAGGTTTCTGCTGACCCAAAAGACCACACAGTTCCATATGGTAACTGCCAAATTTTTCCTTGAAGGATATCGTATCCTAAAATGTTTTCTTCATGATCAGTAATTGCAAAAATATGTGAAGTCATCCGTTTTTCTCCAGGTAACCACAAACGGACTTTAGCAATATAAGCTGTGGTGCGGTTTCCATTAAAGCCAGTTAAATACATCTTTTTCTTTTCAAAATTTAAGTTTAATTTTGCAGCCTCCGCGAGAGTGATTAGAGAAATTTGGGCTCTGGTATCAATTAGGAATTTTAAAGGATTTCTTTGGTGTCCCACTGGTAAATATACATAAGGGCTAACCTCGTTAGAGATGCATTGGTATGCAGGTATGCACTGAGATAGCTGCCCTAATGGCTTCTCAGCGTCTATCAGTTTTCCTGTGTTGCAAAAGGATTGGGACCGATCCTTTTTTCCTGTCAAGTGTTTGTCTTGTCTGCCGTTTTCCCCTTTGCCTTTTCCATAGCTTGGATTAACTCTGATATCACAGTGTTAGACTGCTTTTTTAAGGCAGATCTGGGTATTCCCAGGGCTATAGCAGTCCTCCACAACTCATTCCTTATTTTCTCTATGGGGATTAATTTGGCTAGGGTTTTCCTTTTTCTCAGGTGTGTTACGTTTAACAGCTCTCACCCGTCGTTCGTGGACTTTCCGCACTTCGGTGTTTGGACCCTTTTCTTGTATGTCCCAGCCTATTTCTTTTGCATGGGTTGCTATTTCCTGAGAGAGATCTGCCCAGGTCGGGATCGGTCTCTGCGGAGCTTGTGGATTGCATAAGGCTCTGTTATAGGCTATGTCATTTCTGATCTCATTTCGTTTCCCCACTAAATAATTTTTTAATACAGATGGGGCTCCTCTAATGAGGGGTCTCATTCTTTCAGGATCTACCTCTGCAGAGATTGGGATATCTCTGTTTGCACGATCGTGCATAGCCTACATACAGGCAGCTTTTGTTACTGCGACATTGACCTCATCTACTGAGTGCATAGGAATTAAGGCTGGTTCTCCCCTTTCCATGCTATTTATTCTGCCTGCCCAGTAGGCAACTCTGCTGGTAATAGAGTGGGGTTCATTGGGGGGCTGCGGCCCATGGTGTAAAAATACACCTGCACCCCAGAAACCATAGCTTTCTGCTCCATCTAATAATACATCGTCTCCCCCTGAGAAACAAACTCACCACAGGTATTCAGTTTCAGTTTCTCCTGTTTGTCTTTTGTATTTTTCTCGGAGGTTTGCCATTTGCAGAGGATCCCATGGGGAGGTTTTGGTTACGTTTCACCTCTGACCACCCTGGGGTCCTTCAGAAACCTCAGTTTTTATTATGGGATTCATTTTGAATTCTGAATCTTCTTCCTCTTTGAGAGATAGAATTTCCATGCTATCATCAGAATCCAAATTAATGCTTTCATTATCATTTTAATCAGAGCTTTCCCAGATATCACCATTCCAGTCTTCAGGTGATGTTATTAATTTTTTAACCTTTTTAACATCCACAGGTTTGGGAGCATATAACAATGTCAATTCTAATTTCTCCTCTAATGCCTTTGCATTTTCTTTAGATTCTTTTAATTCTTGTTTTACTTGGTTGTATTGACATTGTAGGTATAATTTTGCCAATTTTAATTTTTGTATTTCATTCACCAATTTATCATTTTCTTTTATCATTTCTTCCCTGCATTTCCAAGCAGAGTTTAAACATAGTGCAAGGGCATGACAGATAATTCCCTTTCCTTTTGCATCTTTTAGTGAACCCCACTTTTTATTGATTTTATCTTTTATATTACTCCATTGAAACCAGTTATCCGTTGGCCACGGGTCATCAGTTTCTGTGTGAACACTGCCTCCACAAATAGTCTGCTAAGTCTTTAGTCTGAAGTTTTGAATCACATGCCATTACCCTGCTTGCTGTGCCAAAATTGTCACGAATGGATGTGGGAGTTAAAATCGGTCCTTGCCTCCTGCCCAGGCCTTGGCAGTAAGTAGTAACCTTATTGAGGCAGCCAGCACCCCAAAACCCACTCTCGTGTATAAGTTCTTTTAATGTGACTGATTCTATTATAGAATGAATCATTTATTAATAGACGGGGAAACTAACAGATATAAGACTTAAACAAATACTACACAAGAATAAAACAAAAAGAAAGACTACTAGTAGTTTAATATATACAGTGCACGAGAATGGTACCTTTTTCAGTTACAGCTAGCGAAGAAATAGTATAAGCTTAGGATTCAATGTATCTTACCATCTAATTTGTTGGTGCAGCACATCGAGATCCTTTCCCTTAATCCCTGGGGAATTAACCACGAAGCCTGTGTCCAGGCTTTGGGGAGAAGCTTCAAACACTTTTAGGGTGTGAGAGACTTCTGCCCCAGTGCTAGCTCGTGTATCTTTTATAGTGTAAAACCATGACTCTCTAGTCAGTAATATTTCTTTTATCTCTCCTTCCATCAGCTCTGCAGACTAAGATGTTAATTCTTAGCTGAGGCTTGAGCCCTCTGGCACCAGAGATTACCCCTGCTGGGCCTTCCTGCCCTTGGGTTATCTCTTTATGCACCCGTTATCTGTGGCACACAGGAGGAGGAGGATGTAGTGGGGTAGACGTCCTGCCACAATCCACCCCGTGACTTAGAGTCACTGGTTTTATCTCATGGAGTGATAGTGCAGGTATCTCTTGCCTCCATGCTATAAAAAGCATACACTTTCATATATATATGTGCATTATCTTTGAGTATTTTTGATATACATTGTTTTCCTAGGTTGTACTATTTCTTCAAAAGATGTTCTATTAACATTGATAAGGAGCACTTGTTGTTTTCAGTTCATGTAACACCAGTTATCTGTGGCACACAGGAGGAGGAGGTAGTGGAGTAGACGTCCTGCCACACGTCTAGTGGTGGTTACTCATAAATTGCTGTTAATTAAAATAGGGACGACATTAACAGAATGATTTAAGGGAATATGACTATTTTCAGGATTAGATCTTTAAAGTTTATTCACTAAAACCTTTGGAATGATGAGCAGTTTCTTAAAATACATGATAATGCAATACTCACGGATCATTTTAAATTTAAAACAAAACTTTAAAAAGTAGTAGATATTACACGCTGTTTTTTTTTTCTTTTTTTTTTTTTTTTTTTTTTAGTATACCCTTTGCATCAGAGAGTAAATTCAAATTAGACTAACCTAGACTGCTTTCTCTGTTTGGCCTTTGTGACTGATCTCATAGCCTCCTGTGATCTGAGCTTTAAGAAACTATGATAATGAGGTCATATTAGGATCTTCTGAGTATTTTGCTAATATCAAACTGATTTTTCCATACATTCTCTTTTTTATTTCTTTATAATTAAGTATAGTGTTGAACTGTGAATTTTAACAAGACACAGTATAAAATCAGAATTGCTAAGGCATTACATTTCTGCATTCATTGATTTAGTAGATGCCCAGTTTTCATCTATAGATAATACAGAGACCCTACAGGCAAAAAAAAAAAAAAAAGATAATTCAAGAGATGGATAGGAATATTTTGAGTCTCAACTCAAAATGTCAAAAAGCCTTGCTGGGCTGGTGTTCTTTGGCCTTTCTCTTTCCCAGGCAGTGTGTATGTCTATATGTAGTCTTTATATCATGCATATGTTACATTTTTTCACCATTTTATATTGATAGTCAGAAACATTTTGGGGTTTGCACCATATCACTATGGTATGAAAGAATATTTCTGTGCTCTTTCTTTAGAAATGGTGAGATTTATCTCAGTTAATTTTGGCCACCCAAGGGTCACACAGGTTCTGCTAATTTTGTGTGAGGTAATGAAGATAGATAAGCTTACATTTTGTTTGGGATTTATTTTATCAAGCTTCAGGTGTTTGCAATTTTGATGCCTTTATATGAGTTAGGTCCTCAGGTTTCCATTACAGTCAGGCTAATTCTAGTTGGAAGTCAATGGAGTTAATGACAAGCTTTAGATAAACCTCCACTGTGAGCACTTCTTTTAACATTGGTAGAAAATACCAGTATTTTGTTCTAACACCCGTGTTTGACAGATAATTGCCAATTCAGAATCACATTTAAGTTTCTACTGAGTTTTTCACAGAGACATAAAAGTGATAGTTGTTTTTCCCTAGTGGTTTCTTTACCCGGCTTTTTGGCTGCTTCTAAGTAACAACATATGGTGCTGTATTTGACTTTTAACTGTCATGGGGGTAAGTGGGTGTCAGAGACTGGAAAAACTGATGTCTCAAGACATTTTGGGATGCATGCTTGTGTGGGAGGGGGCAGGTGGGTCCTTGCCCGGGCACCCACCCCCAGTCTGGCAGAGCTGCCAATCACTGGCACACCAGAGGCAGTGCCCCACTCTCACCAACCCAGCTCCTGAGTGGCCGAATGACCAGAAGTCCCACCTGGGGGGAGGATCCATGGAGGCCCAGGGGGTTTTAAGGTTGAGTATGAGACAAGCATGTGCTTTGACCCACCTTCTGTCTGGAGTTTCTCTTTGGTCACTGCTGGAACTGAGGAGATGGTAGCTATATTTTTGGTTTTCTATGTATTTTCTGTTTTCTAATTCCCTTTTCTTGGGACATTTTGGGTAACAGCACATCAAATGGGTTTAAAGCTTTCTAACTTAACATTGAATAGGTTTCAAGTTTGCTAAGTTGAATGGGCCAAATTAATGCTAAGTGTTTTATGTTGATTTGATGTTATACTAAACCTTTTGCCAAAGTTCCTTGGTTTTCTATATTTTTGCCAGTAAAGTAGTTTTGACCTCTTGAGAACATCTGGTCAGTATTTCTCTCGTGTGTTTAACCCAGAGTACAGGAACCTCGGTAAACCCCTTACATTTAAATGTTGAGGTGTTACAGTGGGTTAAGTACTGGGTAATTCCCCTTCACTTAGCAGGATCACCCAAACTCCAGGAGCCCTCATGTTTTGGAGATGCAATTGCCAAGGCACTGAGAGCACTCCTCAAGAGAGTTCAAACTGCCAGGCTCTTGAAAGTAAGTAGTTTTTCTGCATGACCTTATGTGGTGTGTTACCTTGGCTGCCACCTACACACCCTCCACCTGCTTGCTCATTTTCCCCTTGTAGTGGTTTCAGTTCGCCTATTCAGGTTTGTGGCTAAATGCCAGCACACTTACCTAAATTTACTTGATTGCTTGTTGTGAGATAAGGATTAGGAGTAGGCAAAGCAGGCTCAAACTTTATAAAGTACAAAGAAGTTTTATTAATATATCTAAGACAAAGGGAAAAAAGAAAAAAAAAAACCCAAGAAAAACCAGAACAAACTCCCCAGACCACCCCTCCTTCCTCCACCTCTCTATTTCATTCTCCCTGACAACATACAAAAGACAACACTTTGACCTCCAGTCAGTTTACCACCTCAGAAACAGCTCTTGTTCCAGTTCATTTAGGGAGAGAAGTTTCTTTTGCTTACACCATGGTGGATTTTCTGTAAGAAAATACAGTTTTTATGGGTCTTCTGCCTCACCATTAACTGCCGCCGCGGAGCAAAGTCACTTAATGGTGGATCTCTCCCACACCAGCCTTCCCACAGCCACTTGGGTGGGTTATGAACAGTCTACAGGGTACTTGTTTTAAGGATGCTTAGTTCAATTGCAGCAACAAGAAAATCCCTTCTTCTGTGCTTAGCAGCACAGGTTCTCCTGACATCTCAGGTTCTCTAGCATTCTCCCCGGGACCAGGGCTCTGGGTCACAGCCTCTCCTCTCTCTTGGTTCTAGTTTCTCATCAGGCTGTACTTTTTCAACACTTACTTGTCTGTACTTAGGTATTTCAGTTCATTGGCTGCAATAAGAACCTCACATCCCCCTTTGGACTATATTTTCATATATTACAGAGAATTTATTAGCTCAGTTCTTAACCATGGTTCTCTAAAAGAGTTTTCAGTTTCACTTTTGAAGCAACTTCCCATGCACTCCTTTTTTAGTATCAGTTCTGCTTTCCTCACTGACTGTAAAGTCTCTGCGCTGCACTATGTAGATGTCCTCACTCGTTCCTCTCTCTGCGAGGAAGGATGGGTGTCTGTGAGTTTAGTTCAGGCATGGAGAGAGTTAATCTCTGTCTCTCTCTCCGGCAGTGTGAGGATCACGTGCTCTTTGCCGGGTTGTTTGAACAGGCCCGAGCTGGATGCCAGACGCTCTCAAGAGTCTCTGCTTGGCTCTGCCAAGCCGGCTCGGCTTGGTAGGGCCATCTGGGCCCGGGGTGACAGGGCAGGGCCTGGCCCGAGCTGGATGGAGTCCGGCCCGGTCCTTGCCTAGCCCGGCTCTCTCTCTCGTGTAGCTGGCACACCGGCTGAGCTGTATCTGCTGAGCATTCCAATCGTTTCCTCCCCCATGCCTGCCCGGCTGCAGCAGCATGGCTGCCGTAAAACCTCCCTTCCCCCCCCATCCCTCCTTTGGAAGGCGGTGGGGGGGGGCCTTACCAGCGAGAGAAGCAGGAGCTGCTCCTCTCTACACAGCAGCAGCAGGTCCAAAGAGGAAGAGCTTCAGAGAGTCTCTGCTTATATATGGTTTTTTTCCTTGAAGGCGGATCACTTTTTAATTGGTTTACCTACTTATCAATCCTTAAAACTACGTGATTATTGGCTCTCTCTCGCAGGAAGGAAGTTGTATTCCTTCCTGCAGCACAGATCACTTCCTAGATTTTGACCCTTCTGGCTTAACCCAGGACACCCCTGTAGCAGGGGGAAAGCAAATGTGAGGAAAAGTCATCGGTCAAGGTAAAGACAGCTTAATATTTAAAGGAGGAATAAAACCCAACCAAATCCAAATGATATAAAGGATCATCTCCCACCACCATACCAATGCCCAGTCAGTCTCTGAGTAATAGCTACTTTGAAAAAATTCCCCCTTGCAAACCCCACACCTGCCCCGTTTTTTTTATACCTTATGTCATACAGTATGGATTATCACTTTGGTCAGCTTGGGCCAGCTCTTCCAGCTGTGTTCCCTCCCAACCTCTTGCCTATCTCCAGACTACTGGTGGCAGAGTAAGAAACTTATAAACCCTTTACTCAGCAATAACTAAAACACTGGTGTGCAACTAACTGACTGTCTTGGTCAGACTCTAAAAGACAACACCAAGCCAGACTGAACCAGTATACATTAAATGAAATTATGAATGAAAGCACTATGTGTGATTCAGGTACATAAGCACATGCATTTAGTGTCATGACTGACAGACTTAACCAAAGATTTTCAGAAGATGCTTGGCCTTTGTAGTGACATACTCCAGGTACATGGTGCTGTAGGACATCTCTGTTTATCCAAATTTGAATTCCACCCATGATTGTTATGACGCTGAAACAACTAATTTAGAACATTTTATCATTAAGGGAAAGTTTTTGCTTAAGTAATAGGAATGCACTAAGCCCTAGCAGGCAATTTTCAAATAGACTTTCTCACTTCAGTGTGAAAGAACTTACAAAACTCAAATTTCTGGGTACTGAGTTTCAGCTACAGTGAATTATCATATCATTTAGAAGACACATATACTAGGACTAGAGACAAAAGCAAGGAAGTTAATAAGATTTCATTTTATGGCTCCTGTGTCTTCTCAGCACTATATTCATTATAATAGAGAAAATAGAGTGACATTTGACTAAATCTGGAAGCCAACATCAGTACATCTTATGCAGATAAGATGTAGTTATGGTCAATCCATTAAAAGAAGAAATTCTAAATGTACCATACAGGTCAGTAAAAAGACAACATTTATGGAGCAATTTCTTTAAAAAAATATTTTCAGTACATACAAATAGAAAAGAAACAATTGTTATGCTATCTCAAATAGACCCTATTGCAAATCTCAGAGATGGGACTGAAAATATTCTTGGGAAAGCTGATGAGTAGCTTTGCAATACAAAAAGCAAAAATAGTTTTGTTATTCAGAACTGATGTGACAGTCTTTTCTTAGTCTATATCTAGCAGTAAAATTTTGGTGCTTATTTGATTTTGCAATGGGAAATGCAACTAGGTCACAGGATATAAAATTTCACTTACTCTTATCTTAAACGAGTAATATGTGTTTGATGGAAGTACATCTTCCAGAGAGAAATCCAGTTTTCACCTGAAGACACCAAGATATGAAAATTGTGCTTGTTCCTCTTTGTGATATATTCTAACAAGTAACTGTTCTAAGTGTTTCTTGAATTTATCTGAGTTTTTTTTTTTTTTTCCTAGTTAATGTTCTTGTCTATGTGTCTTGGCTAGATAAAAAAAAACTCTTGTAGTACATGGCTACTCTTTCTTGTGAAAATGCTTATGCACCTAATTGAGTTACCAGGTCTGGTTGTTTTATTACAAGATAAATTCTCTTTTAATAATGACAATATTTTCTTTTTAAGAATGGCAACAGCACAGCTGTACACAATTCCAATAGTAGTGTCACACATGCTAAATCCAAACATCACCTTACTTCCCTCATTTATCCCTTTGTGAATGGTACTAGTCCTTTTTGCAAAGTCATTGTGTATCATTACTCTGTTTTAATCTCTTTTCCTGCTAAATCCTTTCTGGACTCTGGTGCAAATGATGCAATTTTCATTCTGTGTCTGTGGTTTCATTCCTGGTCCAGGCTTCTCCCCTTTTGCCCATGTCAAAATGAATTTGTTGGCAAGGATCCAGAATGCTGCTGTGTCTAACTATCCTATAATAATGTTAAAAATACCTATAATTCTGTGCTCCCTCCAAGCTCTTGCCCACCCCAAGACCACTCACAGGGAGAGAGGGTGGAATGTGTAGAGTATGAAACAGAGAAACCCTTGATGCTGTGCACTATTCTTCAAAAACATTGGTTTGTTGTCCACACTGCTTCAGTTACAAAGCACAGAACTATATGAGCTGCTATGAAGAAAATTACACCAACCCAAGAAAACCCAGTACAACCAGTTACTCACAAAATATCTACAAAATCAGGCCAATAATGAGGCATTAACTTTGAACTTTGAAATCCCCAGTATGATACACATAGTCTGCTCAATTACAGAAAAGATGTCCTTCTTGCAGCCATCTTCTTTTTCAGAACAAATGTGTTTTATGGCTGTCTCACAAGAAGGAAAAAGCTTGAAAGCTGGAAATCATAGTTCTGTATGATCCACTGTGACATAAAGATTTTATGCAGTGTTATATTACAACTCAGCAAGAATAAGGGAGTGAGATGTACTACATTTGCAGTGGTTGTCTTGGACTTCAAAATGGCATTATTGAAAGCCCAAGCAGTGGAACTTCTCCTACCATATAATTTTTTTTCATCCTTATAGGTAACAAAAGCACAGCTGTTGATATTCTGAGGGTTTATATATATATATATTTTTTTTTTTTTTTTAATACAAGGGATTAAGTTGCCTGGATCTGCCCCAGTCTCTGCTGCCACCGTGAAAGTACAGTTACTTGTAGGCCATAATTATCACACTGTGTTTTTGTATGGCTTGAGAGTACAGATGATTTCACTTGTTGAGAATTTAGAAACTATCAGCATAACAGAGACAACCGTTTCTTACTGCTAGAGGAGAAACAAATGAAGACAAGCGGCAGAGGAATATACATTAATATTTACAGCACTGGTTGGTTTCTTATTTGCATTTTTATTCAATGGGTTCTTAATTATCTCCACAGTTAAGTGTCTTTTAGGTCACACACAAAGCCAGAGATAGGCACTTTGAGTGGTGTTTTATTTAAATTTAAAAAGCTTTCTAATTGTATCATTAGGAAATAGAGGAATCTTTAATCTTAACCTATCCGTTTTATTATGCTATATATAAGGCACCCTCATGACAGCACCTGACTAGCTTATTATATTTATTGTAATCATTCTCACAACATTTGAAGGAGGTAGAACTGAGGCAAAATAAGATAAAGGCAAAAGTCATAAAGAATTATGTGCTCTATTCTTAAAGACAGCTTCCTTTTCTCTCTGTAGGAATTAAATCTGCATTTCTTAATTATCAAAAATGTTATTAAAATTTGATTTTATTTTCTTTATTTTCTTCTATAGAAGGGAAATATAATTGCCACGCCTTTGCATGCTTCCTTGCAATGTCAAGACAAAGGAACATAATTTATACCCCGAGCAGCAAAAATGGAAGAGATCTATACATTTAACTAGATAAGACATATGCCTGTCACCTCTGACCTTCTCTTAGAATAATCAACTCATATCTTTTGAGTGTATTTCTGCTCCATCTTGCAATAGTTCCTGCCCAAACTTTTCATGGATTAATTGCCTGAGACCTATACACCCATTCAGAACTAACTGGATATTTTTGACATCTCCCAGCTCCATAAATTCTTGATGCCAGATATACCAAAGAGCAGAGTCAATCTGAGTCTCATTTAACTTTCCTTCTAAAGCAACATTAAAATTCTAACTTTTGACCAAATGTGTTAAAATACTCTGAACCTTAAAGCACTATTAACGATTTTTTTTTTTTTTTTTTTTAAGGAAGGAATTGCTCATTAAAACAGAAGAGAAGCAAACTGGATTAAGAAAAATTAGCAGAAGATGTTGCCACTTCTTCTTTAGAGGAACAATTTTCACATACTGGTAGAGATAGTGCTACCTATTTGCCCTGCACTGGGAAGACTTCAGAAGATATATAGTAGCTCTGAATTAGTACTAGAAATTAGGATAAAATACATGGATGAGAAACTTACATTGCTCTCATCATAAGAGTTTGTTGTTGCGGTTTTGAGGTTTGGGGATCAAAACTAGGTATAAACATTCATTTTGTAGTCAAAATTATTTGATTTTGTTGTGAGATAAGGATTAATAGTAAGCAAAGCAGGCTTATACTTTAAGGAATACAAAAAGGAATTTTATTAACAGACTTAAAACAGGAATAATAATCAGGCATCAACACCAAACCCTTTAGAAGACTCTTTTCCCCTCCCCACCTTTTCCATTTCTTTCCTACTGACCATATAAAAGGTAACACTTTGACTTGTAGTTAAGCCACCACCTCTGGAACAAAACAGTTTTCTTAATTCATATATAGAGAGAAGCTTTCTTTTGTTTTATCATGTTGACGCCCCATAGGAAATATAGTTTCCATGGTTATTAGCTTTCCAGCAAGCGACCCCCCTCCCCCTCGAAGGGAAAGATTTGCTTCTCCAGAGCCCTTCCCATTTTCAGTAGCTTTCCCAGGGCTACTGCCAATGGACATATGATGGTCATTGAGGTGTTCTTTTGAGAGCAAATGTTTCTATTACAGTGGCAACGAAATCCCCTTTCTTCATCATCGACAACACAAGTCTTCTACTGTTTCCTGGGGCAAGGAAAAATCTTATACACAAGAGTCTCAGTCCACTGCTTACAACCTAGAGCATTACATTCCCTTTTTCTCACCTCTTTTAGACCATTATTCATATATTACAGGGTATATTACAGCCAACTTTATCAACATGTTTTTTACAAAAGAATTTTCAGCATTAAAGCACTCCTCATCTCTTTCTTCTTTGAAAATAAGCTTGGTTACATTCATTAACTTACAGTCTCTCTGCTGTGCCTTTTGTAGGTGCCTTAATTCCTGTGCTCTTTTCTTGTGGGATGAAAAATGAATGCCCCCAAAGTCCCATTCTGATATTAGAAAGAAACAGTTAATTTGTCTTTCGGCTAGGTGATGGTCACATGACTTTCACCTGCGTGATTTGAGTGTTTTAAGTTTGTGCCTGAACCGGAGAAAGGAGCTTGTTTATGCTGCCTTCCATCTGAGCTGTGTTTTTGCCTGGTGGGGGCTGCACTCGTTGCTGTGCGGGAGGGGCCCGGTCCAAGCTCCCTCTCTCTCTTGTGCCGAGCTCACTGCGGAGCTAATCGAGTGGGGCGCTCCCGAGGCCCACGGGACCCAACCCCAAACCCTCTTCCCGCTGGGCCGCGCCACGGAGAGGGGACCGGCTGTCAGAGACTGAAAATAGTTCATGCCTCAAACATTGATATAAAGTTTTGATCAGAGAAGCCTCCCTGAAGATAACTGACTGGGACCTTGAACTGAGCCAAACTGCTGAGATTAGATAAAGGGAAAAGCATATTGTTCAGTCATCTCAGTCTGAGGGAAAGGAATGCGTCCACAGATGCTGAAGCCACCAGCTGTACTGAAAATCATTTCTGGGGTGGGGGCAAAGCACAGCTCACAGAAGCCAAGTTTGCACAGTCCTACCCCCCAGCTGAAGGGGGGAGGAGGATGGTGTAACCTCTGGTCAGAGGCAGTACACACTCATCCTCCATTACACAAACTGGCCCAGCTGTGGAATCCCCAACCCCACAAGCCACATCCACGGGACTCTCACGTGAGAGGCAGCTGAGGGGGAGTCACAATCTATCATAGACCCCCCAAAGTGCTCCCCAGACGCCTTGCACTACAGGAGTGCACGTGATGCGAGCAGAGTCTGCTGCTAGAGAATGCCCCCTCCCCTGGGGGGACATGCCTAGACATTTCCACCTGGCCTGAGTGTATATTAACCCATGGCATTCTGTGCTTTTGGGGGACTTCCACCACCGAGACCAGCTGAAGAGGACATCAGGACACCAGTGGGGCCCACGGAGTGGTGATACTTCTTTGTCCCTGTCCCTCTCTGTCCCCCCCATCTTTCTCCCTACTCCCCCTTTTCTCTCTTTTCTTCTGTCTCTCTTTTTCTCTCTCTCATATTTACTATCAAATAAAACTCATACTATTGATTGGCATATGGTCTCGCTTGTACCTTAATTCGGGCAGAGGTATCTCTAAAGAACTTTAATAATTAGATCATAACACTGGCCTGGCCCAGGCTAGATGAATGGAGCCGGTGAAGTTCCTTGGCCATGGGCAGCAGAATGAAGTCTCTCTCAACTTAGATGGAGCCAAGTGGGGTCGATCTGGTTCCCCCTTCACATGGAGCTGCCGTGAGAAACCAAAAGACCAGCTTGGGTTCTCTCTCTCCCCTCCCCCTCCCCGTGCCATGCTGGTTGGCAGCCCCAGGCCATGAGGCCTGAGGAGACCTTACCCAGCTCGGTGCGGAGAGGGAGAGCGACGTCTTTCCTCAGCGAACCGGAAGCCTCAAAGAGGGCTTCTTCAGGTGTTCTCCTGGTTTTATGGGTTTTTTGTAGGCGGGATTTGTCATACCGAATACATAATTTCTGGCTCCACCTTCTCTTCCCACACCAGGAATTTTTAACTGTAATTACTCCATGACATTTGTCTTCTGCAATGTCCTGGGATTCATAAATAAAGACACTTTAAAACATTTTTTTTTCCTGTGTCCACAGGTTGTTTTTGTAGCTTGGAATTTGTAAGAGAAATATACTTCTTTTCAACCCAGGTTTTTCTTATCAAATTGGATGATACTTCTTTTACCATTTTTACCTGTTTCCAGACAAATTAGATAATCTAGTTTCCAGAAGCAACTTTTCATATTCTTTTATCCATAGGGAGAACTGAAATGACTTTTGGGAACAATCATCATCCTTCCATTTGCTCACAAAGACTTGACATTTAATAGCTAGGTATTCAAAATACTACTTTCACTATGAAGAATGTGTAAAAGATTCAAAAGCAGCTGCTTCACATTAAGAACTTCTCAGAATGTCTCTTCGTATCAAGGGACACTAACTCGTAAGCTTTGATAAAGAATGACAAGTTCAGGGAAAATGAAATTTACCTTTATAACTTGGGTTTTTCACAGCAGAATATTCTCTCTATTCAGACTTGAACTCTGCTTTGACTCAGCTTCTGCAGCCTGTACACAATGCTTACCCTTGTCTGCACAGATTAAATGCAGATTTTACCCACTATGTTCTTCTGTTAATGCCCCAGATTTCTAGAGCTCAAGAAAGAAGCAAACTAATTAAAATGGGGGAGAGGGAGTAGAGGTAACCCTCTCAAGACAGCTGCTAAAGTTAAGCAGGGTTGTTTCGGCTATTTTCTCCTTCAAAAATACTTCTTCAGACTCCATATAAAGAATTTGTAAAGGAGTTTCACATGAAGAAAGAAATGTACACAATTTGAATTAAGCAAGAAAATCATAGAATCACAGAAGGGTTTGGGTTGGAAGGGACCATAAAGACCATCTTGTTTCAACTGCCCTGCAATGGGCAGGGTCACCTTCCACTAGATCAGCTTGCTTAGAGCTCCATCCAACTTGGAACACTTTCAGGAATGGGGTATCCACACCTCTGGGCAACCTGTTCCAGTGCCTCACCACCCTCACAGTAAAGATTTTTCCTTAGTATCTAATCTAAACCTGCCCTCCTTAAGTTTGAACCATTCCCCCTTGTCCTGTCCCTACATGCTCTTGTAAAAAGTCTCTCTCCATCTTTCTTGTAGGCCCCTTCAGGTACTGCAAGGCCACAATTTGGTCACCCCAAAGCCTTCTTTTTTCCAGTTTGAACAAACCCAATTCTCCCAGCCTTTCCTTACAGGAGAGTGCTTCATCTCTCTGAGCAACTTGGTGGCTCCTCTGGACTTGCTCTTTCCTGTGCTGGGACCCCAGAGCTGGTTGCAGCACTGCAGGTGGGGTCTGAACAGAGCAGAGGGTCAGAATCCCCTCCCTCACCTGCTGCCCACCCTGCTTTGGATGCAGCCCAGGATGTGGTTGGATTTCTGTGTTTCAAGCACACATTACAGGCTCATGCTCAGTCTCTTACCCACCAGCACCCCAAGTCCTAATACAGGACAATTCTCTGAAAGTCAACAGAAAATGTGATATTTTGACAAGGAAACAGTGTTTCGAATAATACATTGAGTTCTAGGTGGTAGTTATAAAAATTTAGCTGATGAAAACAAATAAGTTATGGAGGTACATGTTGAATTATGTTTTAGATCTGGAAGAATAGGCTCTTCCCAAATTATCTTAACTGAAGACTAATAAACATAAATTCAGTTTACTTAAAAAGTAGTTCAGAGGAAATAATTCTAAAACTTGTAGTATAACATGGTGAATTTGGACCCCAAGAAAATGCATGGAGATCAGCTGGGTCCAAGGAAAAAATCCACTGGACTGTAGGCCCTCTAGATCAGGTAAAACTGGAAGAAGGTGAGAAGGGGCATTTCAGAGATTACATGTAGAGCTACATAGGAAACAATCTGTAATATTAAAACTGAATTTTTTTTTTCAAACATGCATTGAGAAGTGGTGAATATTACAATAAAGCTAATTTAAATAACCTGCTGTCTTATGAGTAGGAAAATATTATTCTGTTCTAACATATATAATCAGCAGACTAATTTTTCTTTACTTAGGTCATGTATGATCTAAATACCAATGTTATTTCTATTCATTTCTTCTTTAATCATGTTAAAATTTTAAAATTACAAAAATAAGTCTTCTTCATCTGTTGGAGTCTCTATTTTCATACAGGCCAATATTTATAGTTAACGAGAAAAATAATAGAATTTATTAAATGAGTTGAAAATTATACCCTTGAACATCTGTGTACTTCTGAAATTTTATTTATTTTAACTGAAGGTAGATTTCTCTATGAATGTAGAGAGCAAAATGCTTGAGCTATGATCCTTCATACAGTTTTATGGAGAAGTTTAAACTGAATTTGCATCGTCTTTTGGTTCAGATGGAAAGTAAACCAAACAGTGATCTCACTACCTAATCTTTTCATATAACAAATGTAAGAATTTTTGGGTAACTTAAAATAAGAATACATGTGAGACAATTGGTCATAAAAGAGATCAGATTTATAAATTGCTTCTGAGATATGTTTAAAGTGGGGCTTTGAACTCATCCTAGAGGCTGATATCCTGGTTTAGCATAGACTTATTGTTCAGTTTTTGTAAGTCATTTCTCCATTTTGACTTCTGTTAAATGTGTATAACTGTGGTTTCCAGTTTAGTTAATCTCTTCTAAGTCTTAATGTATATATACAGAATGCCTGTACAGTTTTAGATGAGTAATGGAAGAGGATCGCATCCTTCTGTCTGCCTTGAAAATAGAACTCAAACTTACTCAATCATAGGCATAAATTATTTCTAGGTAAACATCTATAGATTTAACACTATAAACTAAGCTTAATCTCTTTGATCCAAGATTACCAGCATATTAAATATATTCTCCTTTTCAGATAGTGTGTAATGAAATATTTCTTCAAATATGCAAATCATTTCTCTCAAGTGATTCACTTATCTTTTAGGAAATACAAACAGTATATGAAACCATCATGTTTGAGACTGGCACTTTTAACTTATAAAACTTATTTTATAACTCACAACTTACTATATAAATCACTTGGACATTTTAGATAAGTATCATATCCTTTTCCCTTTTATGAAAAGAAATACAGAGTTGCTTTTAGCAAGGGAAAGAATAATCTGAGTGCATATTAATAAAATATAGACAGAAACTGAAAAAAAAAATTAAGTGTTCATGGTTTTTTTCACTTTGATTTCATCACTATGGAAATGGCCTTGCAATTTAGACTGTGTGAAACTTTAAACAACCATGGCTGCTTCTGCTTACATATTGATCTTAGTCTTATAATGCTATTGGTGTCACATATTTAATTCATGCATTTAATGCAGATGTTATGCAGCATAGTGTCTTGAATGAGTTCACTGGATTAATTTTTCTACAAAGTCTTAGACTGGATTAATGCAATAACCTTTTATCTTTAAATTTGAATATAGCTATGACAGATCTGTATTTGCAAAATATTTGTGAGGAGCTCACTTTAAATAGTGGTTATGAAAGCAAATTTAAGAAATGTTCCTTTCAGCAGCTTCAACACAGATCATAGTACAAGAGATCAGGAAGATTAAAAGAGAAAAAGCCACAGTCTCTTCAGTGGATTCAAAGTAACATTTTATTTATCTTTACTCTTTATTTTAGCTTTACTCTGTTCCTGTGGAGGGACTTAAAAATAATTAAAAAAAAAAAAAAAAAGAGGAAAACAAATTATTGAGTCCTTTTAATAATTTCTAATGCCCTTCCTGGAGAGTTCATATCTTCCCTGGAAACATTAATGTTTCCTAACATGTGGCAGTATAACTTGAAAATACACTTCACAGTATCTCTTGAAAGACATAAAAGATATTTAAGGTGAATTAATAATTTTGTTGGTTTTTTCCCTTTATTGGTTTGAATGTTCCCATACAGATATGTACCTTCTTTTTCACTAAGACTCCTTTTTACATACCATGGCTTGGTGAAGTACTAAAGAATTAGTTGACTCATTCTTTCCTCCATTGGTGGAAACAAATTTCATACAAAACAAAGACCTTCCAATTATGAAAATAGTACAAAATTTGGGCATGACTAGAATTAAGAGAATGTTGTAACAAAAGAGTATGAATATTCATTTAATTTGGGAAAGTAATGTCAGTGGGGTTTGCTTCCTTTGTTATTAACAATATAATACTTTCATAGGAGTGTTTCTAAGAAGTGAATTAAGAAATTTAAAAAGCAAAATCAGATTAGTAGCTGTCCTAGTTTAGGGCAAATGTTAGGAGGAAAACTCCGAGGGGGTCTCCTCTAGACAAGCCAATTTCAGCCACCCCTCCCCCAAACCGGTTCAAGAAAAGATTTCCTTAGAGAAAAAGTGGAAAAAACTATTTATTTAACAAGCAGAATATTCACAAGTATGGGAAAAAAATTGAATGATATAAAACAATGAAACCTCTCCTTTCTCCAAAGAGATGGTGGATCCAGAGAGTCCTTCTATGGGTGTGGCTGTGTCAGCCTCAGTCCCTCCAGAGGCTGGGGCCAATGGCCAGGCCCGGCTGCAGAGTCGGGGGGCCCCCGGGGGATCGTCCTGATGTCTTGGACCACAGAGATGCTGACCAGTCCCAGAAGAAAAAAACAAGTAAAAGAAATAAAGTCTCTCTCTCCCTGCAAAAGCCGAGAGATCTCCGAGAGCACTCCACTGCGAACTCCGAGAGCACACAGAGAGCTTATCTCTATTTTTCTGTCTCCGCTTCGAGCACAGTCTCCGAAGGAATTTCTGGGGGAGTAAGGTGTAACTCCTGTAGACAAACTGTGTGTTTTCTCTCCCCCTTCACTCTCTTCACTCTCTCTCTCTCTCTCTCTCTGGGCCTAACTTAAAGCTACAGAACTTAATACCCAGCATAAGCAGGACAGATGATTGGGGATACAAGCATCATACAGTCAACCCAGGACATTAGCTCATCATCAATAACTACCACTCACAGACTTATAATGCAAACCTCATTTTAAGATGTACACTCATCTTGTTCTGGGAGCAGAATAAACTCATTCAGTGAACCATTCACAGAAGAGAAACTACCAGAAAAATAAGTATAGGAAGAGTGAATTCACTGGAATAATGCATTAAAACTTCAGTAAAACTTTAGTGAAATAACAGACTTAAGAACCATTAAATCGAAGACTCACAGGGTGGTTAAGGGTGCTGACTTGCGGTCAGCTTGTTGTCCACTCAAATCCCTGGTCCTTTCCTGCAGAGCTACTTTCCAGCCAGGCTTCCTCAGCCTGCACCTGTTAGTGGGGTCATTACTCTTGGGATGCAGGACTTCATAATTCCTTTTGTTGAACTACATGATTTTCCTACCAGTCCATTTCTCCAGTTTATTGGAGTCTTGAATTGTAGGACTGGACTATCAGCAATTTCTAAAGAAGCAGTTCAGTTTGCTGAGTTTGTCTTATATTTTCTTATGGTATATGAAGGGTAAGAAAGCAAATGTTAAGCCAATGAAAGCTTCTCTTATTTGGAATCACTGTCTATTTCCTTTGAGCATTTTCCAATTGCTATAAAAGGAAATTTTGCAAAAGGCAAAAAAAAGTCGATAGATAAAAGGATAGATATTATTACTAAGAGATGCTTAATATCCCTGTCAAATTGCATGCATAATTTGATGTTTCATATTCACATGATTGTGCCTCTGTGTTAAATCTGTAAGTATCACTGATGCTAACACCTTGCCTTCTGCAAGCCTGTCTCACAGTATGAATATGATCCAGTATGAGTGTGGAGTTCAATATGTTTTAGAAGAAGGCAGACTTTGCATCATCTGACTAACTCAGGTAGCTGGATATTTTAGATGCTCACATGGAAGTGCTATGCTTTCTGAAACATTTTAGTTTTCCTTCAGAATTGTTTATTTGCATGAGTTGTTGTTAGCTTTCTGAAATAGACATTAAGTTTCAGATAAAATAATGGGAATTTATGCTAAGATAACAAGGAGCACCTTCTGTCTCCCATGTCTGCCTGCATGCCATGGCTAATGCCCAAATTACATTTTCCCACGAGTGTTCTGATTTCCATGAGAATAAAATCCATACATGGAGCAATAGAAATTTCTAAAGATCACTCCTCCAAATATAGAAGTGATGGTGAATACAAGGAGTGTTCATAACTTCCCTCACAGATTCAAATCTTTGTTTTCTTTCTGGCTGCTAGTATTTATTACTTTATTTTTTGTTATGATGAGAACTTGGTTATGAGGGCTCAGTAAATTTAATTGTAAACCCTGGCTCACATTTCTCATTTTCTTCCACCTGAGGATATAGTCTAGTACAAGATAAGAAATAGACAGCATATCTAGAAATCTTTCAGATAACGACTGACATCCACATTTTAGGCATCAGATAATGGATGTTTCTAACTGATGCTTGTAAACAAGTTCTTGAGGCTGCTCTGTAGTTACTGGGGACCTCTACTATACTCTCTCTAAATCTTAATCTAAACTTACCAACGATATTCACAATGATGAAATTGTCTCAAACTCTAATGCATACTTGCCAAATGCTTTGTTTCTATATATGTGACCGATATTGTCAGGGATTGCCATAAAATGATACCCTCAGGTGAAAGTGACAATGATAGAAGTTAGCAGAGACTGAGGAGACTGCTCCAGGTATATGATTTAAAAACTTGAATATAATTCTGAAAAATTTATGTGGTAGCAGATAACCTGCCTGGAGTCTTCCATGGTGTGAGGTAAAAGAACTGAAATCCAATGCTGGACATGCAAAAATGGTTCAAAAGCATGTTCAATCTCTGACAGAAGCGTTCTGTTAATATAGAAAGCATAAGAAATATTTGCAAAAGCAACAAGAGCCTTTGTTATTTTACACCCTACAGATTTAGTCTTCATAATTAGGTGAACTTCACATTGCAGATGACACCTTTTTCTAAGGCATTACACTTGAAAAAAGCCATTTGTGTGTGACAAATATTAGGACCAAAACCAAAAAAGGTAAACCAGTACTGCAACCTTTTTTCCCCAACTGAATATAGAAGAGGGAGGAAAAGAATGAAACATGTTGAAATGATGAACTGCTCTAGGAAGTGATCTTGGAACAATGCATGCAGAAATTGTAGGCCTATATGAAATAGTTTGTATGAAATATTTTTTTTTAAATACAGCTTCCAGGAAGAAAGTACATACTACAGTTTTAGTGTAATATTTTTTAAATTCAGGTAATAGAAAACATAAATTTGAAGTATGGAACTGTAAGCAAAGAAACAATATTTAGCAGATATGACACACTGACTTGAGTTTTAACAGATTATAGACATTTTACTGGTAGGAAATTAAAAATATTGCAAAATGTTGTGACTTTAAACATATTAAATCCAGAGTATTTGTGATGTAATATTTTGAAGAAACCCATAATGATATTACGAGACTGATATTTGAAAGGTTGAAAAGTCAAATTCAAGTTCCTCTTTGATTCTGGAAAATTATGGTGTATCATATTTGACAGGAGTTCTACTTAGTAAAAGAGTCTATCAGTCTCATAATTAGATGCTCTAATTAAAGAACTTCAGTTTAAAAAAAAAATGTAAAAGATCATAAAACTGAATGTATTTACATCCACAAGCAAATTGTGTTGAAAACCATAAGGCAGCAATATTCGATAGACAGGATGTCATGGTTTAACCCCAGCTAGTGATTAAGGACCTCACAGAAAACTGGGTTGTTTGTTTGCTAGTTTCTCAGCAAAAGCATCTGACTTCTGCTTTAGTGTCTTCCATTCAAGTCTCATGGCTACACTGGAGACAAGCAGCAGTCAGAGAAGTCAGGGCAGTGCCTGACTGCAGGCAAAGGAGCATTTAAGCTTTGATGGGTAAAAGCTATGCCAGGGAAACTTTGCCAGTCACCTCTCTTTTGATGTGCTCATGCAGAGTTACCACTGAGGGTATTTCTCAAGCATGGAATTCTGGTTCCAGTGAAGTGGAAATAGGTTCATGTGCACTGTGGACAGCTATTAATCTGCTGAGGCTTGACAAAAAATATAGAGTAGCAAGGGGCAACATACATTCCACTGGTACATTTTCCTAATCTATGTTTTTGTCACCCAGGAATCCCACGATAAACAACGTTTCTTGCACAAGGGAACTGGCATGGGAATGCATTAATTTTTCCTTTTTTTTTTTTTTGATTGCATCCTAACAAGTCCAATAAAACTTCAAGAGGTCAGGGATAGGTTTTACAAAAAATTAAGGGTCTGCTTTTTTGTGATGCCTAAACATATAATGTGAAAGGAAGTTATTTCCTCTGAAACCATATGACTACAGTATAGTAATGTCTTACAACACAATATTCAGGAAAAGGCATTTCTATGTGTCACAAATGGATGTGGGAGTTAAAATCAGTCCTTGCCTCCTGCCCAGGCCTTGGCAGTAGGCAGTAACCTTATTGAGGTAACCAGCACCCCAAAACCCACTCTTGTGTATAAGTTCTTTTAATGTGACTGATTCTGTCTATTATAGAATGAATAATTTATTAATAGATGGGGAAACTAACAAACATAAGACTTAAAAGCAAACCAATACTACACAAGAATAAAACAAAAAGAAAGACTTCTAGTAGATAACATCCAGTGCATGATAAGGTACCTTTTTCAGTTACAGCTAGCGAAGAAATAGCATAAGCTTAAGATTCAATGTATCTTACCATCTAATTTGTTGGTGCAGCACATCGAGATCCTTTCCCTCAATCCCTGGAGAAGTAACCACGAAGCCTGTGTCCAGGCTTTGGGGAGAAGCTTCAAACACTTTTAGGGTGTGAGAGACTTCTGCCCCAGTGTCAGCTCGTGTATCTTTTATAGTGTAAAACCATGACTCTCTAGTCAGTAATATTTCTTTTATCTCTCCTTCCATCAGCTCTGCAGACTAAGATGTTAATTCTTAGCTGAGGCTTGAGCCCTCTGGCACCAGAGATTACCCCTGCTGGGCCTTCCTGCCCTTGGGTTATCTCTTTATGCACCCGTTATCTGTAGTACACAGGAGGAGGATGTAGTGGGGTAGACGTTCTGCCACACTATGCTGTCTGTTCCTCATATTCTCTTCTACAAATTCATCCTCATTTTTCCCTTTCTATAGCAAATCTAGACATCTGGAACTTTAAAGCCCATTTACTTAGGTAAACAAAAGATTGAAGTGCCTTTTTTCAGGATTAAGCAATTATTTATTTGAACCCAGCCAGTACTGTCACAAGACTATTCTTTGCAGATTACATTATTCTGCACAGTACCCTTAATATTTTTGTATGGCAAAGATGATATCAGTGAATAGAGTAAGAGTCATTGTTCTCTACCTTAATGTTAAAGTTTATTTTTTCTCCTTTCCCCCACAAGTTGAAACCAATATCTCTGTTTCAAGAAGAATTGCTGTCAGAGATCTACTTCATAGGTGCCAAGAGTGGCACATAGGTACAATTTGAACAGCAAACAGTGTTGAGTACTGGAAGTTAAAACTTTCAAGTAAGCAAAATAATGGTGACAAAATTAGAGTGACAAAACCAGAGTGAATAATAATCTTGCTTTTCAGAGCTATAATATAGCCCACAAACAAAGAAACAAATCTATTTTAAATTTTTTCATTATGTAATGTATATATTTTTGCATATAATATTAACTGAGTGATTCATTAATTTCCTACATAAATCAGTTACAAGTGACCACCAATGTCTACCTCTGCCTAGTGCACAAATCCTTTCACAGGATTCAAAACTAGAGTGAAAAGAAAAACAATTAGTCCAGCATGGTGGAATGGATAAACACTGGGATGCAGAAAGGCTGTCCCAAGTTACAAAACTACAACAGAAAGGGCTTAGTCAACACAGTCAAGAGGTTTAAAAAGATGTTTCACTCTGTTGGTGTTATTTAGAAAGCAAGCAGTTAGCATATATTTTATGTATTTTGTTAAGCAATTACATCAATCCATAAAGGACCAAACTAATCTTCTGGGTTCTATGTGGGAATAAAAACGAATTCACAGTACTAGAGCAGATACTAAATAGACCTTTATCAAAATATTTTCTCTTCTATTTATGTTTAGCCTTCAGATAGATGTGTGATAAACTGCACCCCCACTTTTATAACAGATAAAAAATTATCTTGTCAGACTTCTCAGATGGAGAGAAAATTGTCAAGTGTACATACACTTGGTGAAAATTATGAGAGAGTTGAGGGTGGTAAAGTGAGAAAGAAGTTAAGTTTGTGAGGTTGGCAAGTGGCAGAAGAAAACCATTGGCTTCACAAATGGAAAAAAAGGTAAGAAAAATATATTCTCCACTCTGGTTCTTCATAGTGAATTTATTTTCTCTTTCAGTTTAAGATTGTCTCAAAAGAAGCCTATTCCATTAATTCAGGTTGGGATTTTACAGAGTCTGTGTTGGCTTATCTGTGCTTTCATTAGGAGTAGTAAAAAGTTTACTCTTCAACTCAATAAGTCTTAAAACATTCATAACTGCTCTTGAAGCTCTCCTGGTAGGTTACCTTAAGGATTTCCTACACTTGAAACCAAATCTGAAGATTTTAGACTAGAATACTTAACTTCTTGTTATAGCCCCCCACTAGGTCCACTTGTCAATATGCTAGTAGTATCACCTCAAGACATAACAATACTGGAAAAAAGAAAGGCATTATGCAGCAATACCATGATTTTTGAAATGTAATCTACATGTTAGAAGAGGTACACAGGATTTTGTGGTGGTGATCTGATTGTTGGAAGGGTAGGTTTGGGTTTTTTGTTGTTTTGGTTTGGGGTTTTGATGTTTTGGGGATTTTTTTGGGGGTTCTTTTTGCCTGTTAGATTTTGTTCTCTTTTATTTTATCAAAGAAAACAAAGATTCATTCAGTTCATTGTTTATAACAACTTGGGATTCTATTTGTGCTTTTCACTGTATAAATTTCACTGGATATAAATGAAGTTGGTCATGTGATATAATGTTCAGTCATCATTTCAGTGGAAGATTTAGTCATCCAACACACCCAGAGCAAAAAGGGAATAAGAAGGGTAGACATTCAGGAAAATAAATTGTTTTGTGAATGCAGTTTCAATCTCCTCTGACCAACAGAAGAACGTCTGACCTACATAACATAGTCTCACACCCCAGGAAGAAATCTTAGTTTCTAATATGTTAAAGACAGTCAGCAGGCAAGGAAGGGGAAAACTTGGGAAGGTGTTCACTTTGTGCTCTGTATGCCTAAAAGACTTTTATTTCTTTATTAATACTGTTCTGATAGGAAATGCATATCTGTTCCAGGAAAAACATGAGGTATTCCAGTTAGGTGTCCTTGCCACTGATGTCTCTGCTGTCAATATGGTTCTTGCATTTCGGGTTACAAAGTGGCTTTCAGCGAAGATGTCTCATGACCTTCTGGCTACACTACCCTTGGATGATTCCACTGTGAAACTAGAGAGCAGAAGGCAGGCAACATCCCTGAAACAGCAGTATTTCCTTTCATAAGATTGTTCCTCGAAGTCTAGGCAGACTGAACTCCAAGAGAATGAAGACATTCATATTTCTCCTTGTTCCCTGTACTCATAAACATATGGAATTTGTGCCTTGAGAAGTACTTAACCTGTTGTTAGGTTAACAACCTAACAACCTAGGTTGTTAACCAAGTCCTAAGCACTTGAAATTTTGGTGACAGGCATCTAAGCCAGACAGATCTCTTTCTACCCAAAGAACTCACCACATTAATTTCCCAAACACAGAATTCCTCTGCAAACTTTGAAAGAGATGACACAACTGGAGAAAGCATCTTCATCTTCATGGTTTTAAACAACTGTTCCTTAATAGCTACCTTTGATTTATTATACAGTCCATTTCTAAAATATTTATACTGTCTATTTTGCCATTAACATGGAAGCTGTAATGAAAGTGATCCTAGCAATTAACAGTTTAAATATCTTTAAATCCAAAGCAACTGTTTCAAAATGAAGAAATAATTGCCAACTAGGTGCTTGCTTAATAGTTGTGTTAAATACTATGTAGACCAGACTCCAGAAAATGTTTCAAGCCAAAGCTAAAGCTGAAGAATTAACCCTCTGAAACAGTTTTTTATAAGGTGGAAAAAATTACATAAGCTATGTAATTCTACGAATAAGTTTCCTCCTGTGTATTCTTTCCCCAGGCTGCACAACTAATAAAATAAAAAAAACATATCGTCCGAAGCCGTTCGGGTCCTCGCTGCTGCCTCGGGTTCAGGCAGGCGGAGGACGGCTTCCTTCTCCGGTCCAGGAAGCCTAGAGACTCTCTGCCGGTGGTTGTCCTATCCTCTCCCGGTTGACCACGAATAACCAGACCTTTCGGTGGTTAGACGTGAGGGAGTAAATCCCGCCGGGGCGATAGGACGTCGAGGGCCGTCTGGGTTATCCCTAGGAATCACGGAGGGACCGCGAGGTACAAAGGGAACGACTCCACTGCCGGTAACAGAGCTATTTATTCTCTGACTCCTGGGGCAGAAGAAGCCTCGAGCCAGCTCAGACATGCCCTTTTAACCGCAAAGATTAACCAATAACAGAACAGCAAGTGGGCGAAGTTGGGGCGGGGAAGGGGAGTCACATCCAACAGGATCGGGGTACAGGCGGGAGCAGGGGGTAACAACAAATCACGTATAACAGAACGATGAATTTTCCAGAACTTGGGGAGGATATAAACTTGGAGTGACAATATCATAAACGAATAATATTTAACTAGGTGGAGTTTGGGGGAGAGATTTCTCGAAGGTTTAGACCATTGTAGTCTCTGAGACAGGGGTGTTGCCTGGGCTCACCCACCAGGAGCGGCCAGGGGGCTTTAGTAGTTTTAATTCTGTGTCCACTACCCCTACATCTCCCCCTTTTCTTTTATTTAGGGAGGTGTTTTTACCTAAATTTAGAAGAACATTTTTTAAACATGCAAACAGTAACAAGACTATAACAATGATGACAAGAACCCACAACAATGATTTGACCAAACCTATTACCCACGACGAAAGTCCCATGCCATCAAACATGTGCTGCAACCAGTCTTTGCTCTCAACCTTGAGTTGCCTTAGTCGTCCGTCTAACTCTTGAATGGTAGCATGTATACTTTTTGAATTTGATGATAGATTGAAACAACACATCCCCTCGAAATCCTCGCACCCGTGCCCGTGTGCGAGGAGTAAAAAGTCGATTGCCGCCCTGTTTTGCAGGGTGGCTTGCCTAGTAGTGTCTTCGTCTTCTAGTAACTGGGTCAGCGCACGGGACGTTAAGTTAGTTTGTTTCCCAAGCCAACATTCTAGATGGGTTAATTCCCCCAACGCCTTTGCTGCTGCCACCCAGGGCACGAATATGGAGGCAGCCACCCTCTTAGAAAAACTCCAATGGGTAACTTCCGAATTACAATTTTCATCCCAATTCACCAATTCTCTTTTTGGATGCGTCTGATTATAAAATTTTCTCCATTCCAAAATCTGTGTTTTGTTGGGGGTCATGAGGGTGAGTTGGCCCAACGTGCATGGCCCACCTAGAAGACGGGACGGTATCCCAGCCCAAACTCTGTCTCCACAGATTAGGAACATACCGCTAGGGAGAACCTTGGGAACAGCGCTGGACTTAGACCGTGTATTTGCGGTGTAATTGCACCAAGTCTTGTAGCTATAGATTGACCTTTTTATGGGAGACACCTCTTTGTGGGGGATTTTCCGAATTGTATAATGGTTTATATCTTCCATTGTATAGGGGTAATCAAATTTGATACAGAATGTCGCCTTAGCGGACCCCAATAATGCCAATTCTTGGGGTTCCTCTGGTGCTTGCGGGAGGGTCTTCATCCAGGCGTCACAGGTCTCAACTGGATTGGGCCACTTGCCTGCGAAGGAATGGTCATCCTCTCGCAGGGGGATACCTACTAGGCATGTCGACATAGGGTCATGTGCTGAATGCATGCTTAAACACATGCTATCTTGTTTGAGAGCTTTTGCGAGTGTCACCCAGATGTTCTCTTTGGGTTGTTGCACAATCCACGTATTCAAGGATGGCAGGGTGATCACCAACATCGTAAGGACAATGAGTGCGCGACTGGGCAGGATGTTGTTCTGGGTTCTCTTCATTCTTAAGATTTCTCTACAAATCACAAAGGTTACATGATTCTACATCTCACCATTTCTCCCCGTTCTTTCATTTTTTTTTCTTTTTTCTTTTTTTTTTTTTTTTCACACCATAACTCTCTCCCTCCCCTCATCTCCTTTCTATGAACTCCTCCCATAACTCCCCCTTTTCCTTTATTTCGAGGGGAGACGGAGGATGGGGTTTTCAAGGGTAGAGTGGGTAAGGAAGTATAGGAAGGTAGAAAGGGAGGGACTAAAAGGGTAAGGGAAAGTGGGAATGGAAAACGGGGAAACGACAATTTATAAAACATGCGTTCTGCATTATTGTCCATTAAATACTGTTCCGTCATCCGTTGTGGTGTCTGTAGTCTGTCTCGTCTGGTCGTTGTAGTTCGTTCATTGTAGCTTTCTTCTTTCGGCGTTTCCACGCAGTATGTTTGTCTTTTCCAGTGTTTTCTGATTGGACAGGGCATTCTTTCCGGTAAGGCTTGATGTTCTTAGCCGGGAGCCAGCGCGGTCCGCCTGGGGTGGAGACGCAAGCATATCCCCTCCCCCAGACAATTAGTGGCACTGGCCCCTTTACTTGTAGACTTTCAGGGTCCTTGTACAACACAGGCGGATTTTCAGCCAATTTTGCTCGCGTTGAGCCCGTAAAGTGCCTGAATACGGGGGGAGTCGGCTCGTCCTCAGAACAATTTAGGAAATTTAAAGTGAATAGAGCCTTGCAGAGTCGCTCAATTGGCATCTTTCTCTCTGCCTCTCCCCGCTGTTGTAGGAGGATCCTTTTTAAGTCTCGGTGCTTTCTCTCCACTAGGGCTTGCCCGGTGGGAGAATGCGGAATGCCCGTCACATGTTTGACGCCCCAGTCCTGCATAAAGTCTCGGATGGACGCAGAGACATATGCAGGACCATTGTCAGTTTTAATTTCCCTTGGCACTCCCAGCACAGAAAATGCCAGGGTGAGATGTTTCCTAACATCTCGGGCTTTCTCACCAGTCTGCACGGAGGCGTACACTGCACCCGAAAAGGTGTCTACAGACACGTGCAGGTACTTCAACCTCCCAAAGGATGGAAAATGGGTAACATCAGTTTGCCATATGTCATTGGCATTAAGTCCTCGTGGATTGACCCCCTGATTAAAAGCTGGTATTTGGTGTTCTTGACAGCTCGGACATGTGGCCACTATGGCTCTGGCTTGCTCAACGGAGAGATTGAACATTCTCCGGAGCGCCGGAGCGTTCTGGTGGAAACACCTGTGGCTCAAGCGTGCCTGCTCGAAGATGTTCGGGGTGTTACATTTCAATACAGGCATCGCAAGGGCGTCAGCTTGCGCATTGCCTTCGGCGATGAAACCTGGTAACTCTGAGTGTGATCTTACGTGCATAACAAAGAATTGGTGCTTGCGGTGGGACAGGAGCTGGACTAATCTCACAAGCAACCCAAATAACTTTTTGTTTGGAACCTCTTTGATTAAAGAATGCTCTGCTCTGGAAACTATTCCGGCCGCATACGCTGAATCTGTTACTAAATTGATAGGTCGCTCCTGAAACCTTTCAAATACTCTGACCACCGCTGACAACTCTGCAACCTGTGGAGAACCCTCCACAGTGTGCACTTCCTCGTCCCACGCGAGGGTTTCTGGGTCTCTCCAGGTCACAACCGCCTTGTGAGACGACCCAGAGCCATCGGTAAAAATTGTCAAAGCATTTTTTATTGGTATCTTACTTTGAACAAATTTCGGTGCCAATTGAAATTCAGAGCTGAACAGGTGATGCTTCAGCTTTTCACACCCAATTTGGCCTGAATAATTTTCCAGAGCTAGCTGGAGGTGTTCACTCTCCTGAAAGACTTCTTCAAATTGCTCATTCTTCCAGGGAACTGTTATGTACGCAAAATCGCACCCCGCAAGGGTGCGGAGCCGAGACCGAGCTCGCGTAACGAGCCCAGCCACTAGGTCTTGTGGCGTCGATATTGTTTTGGACGGGGTGTGGGGCAAGAATATCCACTCTACGATCAGGAGTGAATCCTTGGCCCCTCCGTCCCACTGAAAGATTAACCCATGGTATTGTGGGGTCCTCCCCAATATGGTGAAGCGGAAGGGGAGGACCGGGTTAGTATGGTGAGCATGTCGTGTACGAATTGCCAGCATTACCTTTTCGATGGCCTTGATTGCGTCGGGTGTCATCGTCACAGGGCTGTCTAATGCTCGTCCACCTCTTAGGAGTGTGAAGAGGGGCGCCAACTCTGTCGTTTTGAGTCCCAGCAATGGCCGGATCCAGTTCACGGAGCCGCACAATTGATGAAGCTGTTGTAGGGTCTTGGGATGGTCTTCTATCTTTAGGAGTTGGGGCACGATGATTTTGTCCGTTATCTTCACTCCTAAATACTTCCACGGCTGGTTCCTCTGTATTTTATCGGGCTGTATTTCCATGCCTACTGACTGTATGGCTTGGATGACCTGAGTCAAAGTCTGTTCCATGTAATTCCCCTCGGAGGCACAAACTAGGACATCATCCATATAATGGACAATTCTGGCCTTGGGAAATGCTTTGCGCACAGGGGAAAGCACCTCGGAGACATACCACTGGCATATCACAGGGGAATTTCTCATTCCCTGCGGTAATACGAGCCAGTGGTATCTCCTCATTGGTGCCTCCCTGTTCGTTGATGGAACAGAAAAAGCAAAGCGAGGCGCGTCTTCGGGATGTAAAGGTATTGAAAAAAAGCAGTCTTTAATGTCAATGATGGCCATGGGCCAGTCTTTAGGTAACATTGCGGGGGATGGGAGACCTGGTTGTAGGGGGCCCATCTCCTCCATGACCTTATTGATAGCTCTAAGGTCATGGAGGAGTCTCCATTTCCCCGTCCCTGGCTTTCTGATAACAAAAATAGGGGAATTCCAGGGACTTGTTGAGGGGGTGATATGTCCTTTTCTCAGCTGGTCGTCTACCAGATCTTGGAGGGCACGCATCTTCTCGCCGCGCAGGGACCACTGCTCCACTCTGACCGGTTGGTCGGTCAACCACTTAATGGCTGGAGTGGCGCGTGCTACAGTGGCCCCCCCAAGAAATCCCTCGGAGGTGTCGCAGGAGGGATCTCTAGGGTCGCCCCCCACTGGGACATGACATCCCTCCCCAACAAGTTAAAGCCCAGGGGAAGAATGAAGGGACGGACAGATTCTATGTGTCCATCAGGGCCCTTAATCAAGATATCAGAAGTGCTCCTTTGAGGAGTTACTTCACCCCCCACACCGTACAGCCCTCGTGGAGCTTCTTTGGTCCCCCATGTCAATGGCCAGTCTGCTTTTGATATAACAGTCACATCCGCGCCTGTGTCTAGCATCCCATGGCAAATGGTGGTAGAACGACCGTTGTCCAATCTACAAGTGACAATAGGTTTGTCCTTTCCGACAACCTCAGTCCAGCAGACAAACGGGGTTGATCTGTCTTTAGGAAGGCTGTCGGGTAAAACAATTGCCTGCCCTATCCAAGTTCCTTGTGGCAGGAACCAAGGTGTCGTGTTCGGGCACAGGCTCAGACTAAGGTTCTTATTTGGACGGAATGTCTTTATCTCGGGCACTACAAAGATACCTGGAGGACCTCGACTGGAGTCTCCAATTAACAACACAGTCATTGGGTGTGCTGGAGCGTTATGAATGGACACAGCAATGTGCTGGAACTCATTCGATGTTAAGTGTAGTGCAAAACTTGTAACAATGTCATACCTGAATTTTCTTGTCAAGTCCGGAATGTCTATGTGCGTCGCAAAGTCCTTCTCTCCGCCAGCTTTTAATTTGTTTGTTCCGGAGCGCGGCACTGCTCCGCCCTCCCACTCCCGTTTCCCGACGTCTGCGCTGGAGCCGGGTACTGCTGCCCCCACCATGGAAACATGGGTGGATAAGGTCCCCATTGCGGTGTCATCTGGGGTACCATGGCATTCTGTGGTTGTTGCTGGAATGAAACACTCGGAGAAGGCTTAGTATTAACGTTACTTTGTTGGATGGACTTGTTAGCTTCTGGGTTCTTGCATTCTCAAGAAAAATGGCCTAATTTACCACAATTATAGCATATCAGTTTATCACGAGTGCCCACAGTGGCTGCAAAGAGATCTTTTCGTCGTCTATTATCAGGTTCTAATTTCGCTCTGATTTCTGAACAACGCTCAGTAATCAAATCTATGGTGGGAGGGGGTTCCACTGGTAATGAATCAATGACACGTTTACAATCTTCATTAGCATTCTGGCGAACTAATTCTAGTAATATTTCTTTCAACATTTTGGGATGTGTCCTAGACATGGCTTCTCTGAGGCGGTCCACAAACACGCCAAAGTTCTCATCAGGCCCTTGCCTAATTTCTGTATAACTTTTAATAGGACCCATCACGACTGGAATGCTGAACAAAATTCTTTTTGCTATATTTTGAACATCCACTAGAACATTTTCAGGAACATTTGTAGCTTGATCTATTGGTTTCACATAATTCCCCTCTCCCACTAGATGGTCCATAGTTAGATTTGCTTTGTTAGGGTCAGTTTTGTACATGTCTCGTAATTTTTGCACTTCTCTTTTCCATTTCTGCTCCCAAACTCCAAATTGGCTTTCCGTTAACAAACTTGCCATTAACACCTTAATATCTTTTGAAACAAGAACTGAGGATTCAAAGGTCGCATTCACCAATCCCTTAAAGTATCCAGAATCACGGCCAAATTCTTTGCCAGCCTTACAGATATCTTTAATTGTCCACTGGGGAAGTGGATCCCATCGTGGATTGGCCCCCATCCTATTATATGTGATCGGCACCACAAGTGGTGCCGCTGCCGGCCTCCCCCCTTCCGATCCAGGTCCGTGGGAACCGGAATCTGGACCGTGGGAAAACGGAGGAGGGGTGGGGCTAGGAATGGGCGGGACTGGTGGAGGCGGCGGGAGGGGCGGACCGCGCGGCGGCGGGAGGGGCGGAGGGACCCGAGGGGTGGGATTGGGAAGGTGGGAGGGGACCTGTCGCGGTGACATCATCGGCCGCCAGGGGAGGGACCGACGCAGGATCGATCGACGGAGCGGGGGTGGGGTAAAGGGAGGAGGGCAAGGGGCTCCTGCCGTCCGCACCCGCGCACGCGCTCCTCGCGCCCGAGCATGCGCACACAACACAGTGATGACCGCATCGCGGCGAGCTGGCACAGCCCCCATTTCGTGGTGGCGCAGCACGAAATTCGCCGCCACCGTGTTGCTGTGGCACAGTTTTAATGATTTCAGGGACATTTTGCGGTGACGGACTTTGAATTCCTATAGAACAATGATAACTCGGGGGAGAACAACCGGGTACAGAAGGCGCCACTGGCGCAACTTGGGAGACGGGATTAGGGACGCGGGTAGGGGTAGGGTCAGCCCCAGGATGGCCGGTCCCGGTGCCAAAGGGGTTGGTAGAGGAGCTGCGAGAGTCGGGGTCTCGAACACCCCGGATTTCTCCCTGTAGCCGATGGCTATCGAGGGGTACCCCCGCCGCTTCCCCACCAGGGACAAAGGGATTAGGAACAGAGGGGTTAGGATTGAGGGTGATTAAGGGCTCATTTGGGTTAGGGGTCCCAGCTTCCCGAACAATCGAACTTCCCCTGTTTCTAACCCAAACCTGGTAAACTAAAATCTGCAACGGAAAAAACTTCCTAACTGAATCATCCCCCGATTCCGCAAATTCTGTTAAACGATGTCCCACAGAATCCCAAAAAGAAACTCGTAATATAACAGAAGGATGAGAATAGGGAACATATTTGACCACCCACCTAATAAAGTCTTTAAACAAAGCCTTATCAAAATTTTCTCCCACTTCTACTAACTTAATCTTAACCGTATAATACAAACGAGAAAGTTCCCTGTCCGTTTTTGAGAGATGAATACCCATCTTCTCAAACTCTTTTTCCCTTCGCCTCAAAGAAAAATATAAACGTTTTGAGCTTACCGCTCCACCGGATTCCTTTAGGCATGAAGCCTCGACGCAGCGCTGCGATTTTCCTCACCCGAAATAAATCCAAAAACGGAGACGAAGGGTTCTCGTGGTCAGGGCAGTTCCCTCACTCCCGGAGCGAGGGGTTGCCGCCCTCCCTAACAAATCCCCCCTCTAAAACAAGAGGCAGATTTGCAGGGGTTGGCCCACAACGTGCGTCTTTGCCGTTCTATGGCAAGCCGTCCCTCGTGATTTCGAGGAATCACAGCGTTGGGCGCCAATTAATAAAATAAAAAAAACATATCGTCCGAAGCCGTTCGGGTCCTCGCTGCTGCCTCGGGTTCAGGCAGGCGGAGGACGGCTTCCTTCTCCGGTCCAGGAAGCCTAGAGACTCTCTGCCGGTGGTTGTCCTATCCTCTCCCGGTTGACCACGAATAACCAGACCTTTCGGTGGTTAGACGTGAGGGAGTAAATCCCGCCGGGGCGATAGGACGTCGAGGGCCGTCTGGGTTATCCCTAGGAATCACGGAGGGACCGCGAGGTACAAAGGGAACGACTCCACTGCCGGTAACAGAGCTATTTATTCTCTGACTCCTGGGGCAGAAGAAGCCCCGAGCCAGCTCAGACATGCCCTTTTAAC
>JAVTVJ010000537.1:0-18467 GCA_034509425.1 Eopsaltria australis
TAGTAAAAAGAGCCCAGCCTTTGGGCTCTGCACTAAGGAAATCCCCTTTGCTGATGGAGCTGCTGTGCTGGAGCCCAGCTGTGTGCCAGCAGTGCCCATGGCCTGTCCCTGCCTGTGGTCACAGCACGGACACGCAGCAGGACAGTGACTGAGCTGCCAGAGCACTCAGGACAAGGACAAGGACAATAAAAGGAGAGGGTGGAAGTGGGAAAAGTGCAGCTCTGGAAGACCAAGTGCTGCTGCTCCCTGGCACTGCTGCTGGGCTGGGACTCCTTTTCTCTCGCCCTCTGTCCACAGGCACCTCCCGGGAGCTGAAGGACAGCTAACAGAGGGAGGATTGTTGACAAATAAGTCCCTGCAAGAACATTTCCTTCATTTAAACACACAGAGAGCCGTGATTCCTCATTTACACAGTCTGTGAGTCAACTTAAAGGGGGAACAGTGAATTCAATATGGGAAGATGACTGCATTTCCTTTCTGAAAATGATCACAAAGGGAAAAGTAGAAAAGCCTGTCCCCCCACTCCCAGCACTATTAAAAGCTTTAGAAGGCAGGCTGGGCATGTCATGTGTTATAGCATGAATGCTGTGCAGAAGAAAATCAAAAGATTTAAACTCCTGAAAATCATCCTTTCTTCTGAAATCATCCTTTAACTTCTGAAAGTCATCGCTTTCCTCAGGGCATCCTTGAGCTCCTGCTTCCTCAGGCTGTAAATGAGGGGGTTCAGGGCTGGAGGCATCACCGAGTACAGAACTGACAGCAACAGATCCAGGGATGGGGAGGAGATGGAGGGGGCTTCAGGTAGGCAAAAAAGCCAGTGCTGATAAACAGGGAGAGCACGGCCAGGTGAGGGAGGCACGTGGAAAAGGCTTTGTGCCGGCCCTGCTCAGAGGGGATCCTCAGCACAGCCCTCAAGATCTGCACATAGCAGAAAACAATGAACACAAAACAACCAAATCCTAAACAGATGGAAAACACAATGAGCCCAAATTCCCTGAGGTAGGATTTGGAGCAGGAAAGCCTGAGGATGTGTGGGATTTCACAGAAGAACTGGCCCGGGGCATTGCCCTGGCACAGGGGCAGGGAAAATGTATTGGCCGTGTGCAGCAGTGAATAGAGAAAGGCACTGGCCCCGGCAGCTGCTGCCATGTGGGCACAAGCTCTGCTGCCCAGGAGGGTCCCGTACTGCAGGGGTCTGCAGATGGACACGTAGCGGTCGTAGCACATGATGGTCAGGAGAGAAAACTCTGCTGAGATGAAAAAGACAAACAGAAATAGCTGTGCAGCACATCCTGAGTAGGAGATGTGCCTGGTGGCCCAGAGGGAATTGTGCATGGCTTTGGGGACAGTGGTGCAGATGGAGCCCAGGTCGCTGAGGGCCAGGTTGAGCAGGAAGAAGAACATGGGGGTGTGCAGGTGGTGGCCGCAGGCTACGGCGCTGATGATGAGGCCGTTGCCCAGGAGGGCAGCCAGGGAGATGCCCAGGAAGAGGCAGACGTGCAGGAGCTGCAGCTGCCGCGGGGCTGCCAATGCCAGCAGGAGGAAGTGGCTGATGGAGCTGCTGTTGGACATTTGCTGTCCCTGGCCATTGGGTTCTGTCATGGAGAAAAAGGCAGTGAAGAGTTAGAGGAGGTCTGAAACCAAAATCAAAGCCATGTCCCACACACCCTCCCATGGAACACACACACACCCTTCTGTGTTCAAGAGTTCTGGGGTTTTCTTTTCAAGCTCCCCCATATCTCTCCTGGTATTCTTGCATATCAAACCCTCAGCATTTCTGCTGCCCTCAGGGAGAGCTGAGCAAGTTCTGTGAGGCAAAGCAGTGAGTGAGGAGTGAGGGGAGAAGGTCTGTCACTCTGACCTGTTCTGAGTTTCTCTGGGCTTTAACCTTTCTCAGGTGCAGGGTGATCACCCGCCCATGTTTCCCTTAAAAACTGCCAGGTACTGCTGAGAGCAGCTGCATCCAGCACAGCCCCGCTCCACATTTGTAGCCAAGGACTCACGGTGCTCATTTCCCCACCCCAACAGCATTTTCAGTGTCACAACCCCTCTGCCTTTCCCCATGGGTCTTTCAGATGACACAAAGATGCTCCAGGACAGGTTTGCATCCTGGATTGAAGCTCCCAGCTTGGAAGGAAACCTCAGGGAGACTTCCAAGTGTCCCAGTGATGGCACTGGATGAAGGGAGATCCAGCTCCTTCCCTGGCTGCACTGACAGCATTGCCCAGAGCCGGGCACTGGGGACAACGTCACCCTGAGCCAGCTGTGCCCCCTCCCAGAGCCCCCCAGTGCCGGGCAGCTGCTCCCAGCCCTGGGCTCTGCAGAGGGAACTGGGCCCGGGGCTGCAGAGCTGCCCCACGGCTCTGCTGCAGCTCGGCCTGCACAGGAGGGGCTTCACACCTTGGACCCCCCGGCCCTGAGGGCAGAGGCTTGGCTGGGGGAGAGGAGGGAGGGGGATTGTTCAGAGGGAGGGGCTGCACTGGAGGGGATCCCATGGAGATCTCTAAACTCTCCCTGCAACAGCATTTCTGGGTTTTCTTTTCTCTCATTGCCTGATCTTATCTCTGCTTCCTGGAGATTTTCCTCCTGGAGGTGTTTCCCTGGGCCTGAGCTCTCCCTGCCAGCACTCACAGGCACCAAATCTCTCTGCACTCTCCTTGGCCCTACAGAAACCTGCCTGTTTGCAGGGCACTGCCTGGGGACAGCTTCTGGTTGCAGCTTGCAGAAAGGACAGCTCAGACTGAGCCTCAGGGCTCCAGCAAAGGTGATGCTGGTGCTGTCCATGGGCACAGGAGTGGCTCAAAGCACATTAGGAATCTCCTCTGAACCTCCTGGTCACTAAGAGTTCAGATGTCCCCGGGACTTGTCAAAATTAATGATACCTTTATGATTTGTTCTCCCTCTCCCCATATTATCTAATATTAGGAAATGAAAACAAACTCTCAGCAAATATCCTTATTTTAAATAAATCCTTGTCTTGGAAATGCTTTGGGAGGGAACAGAAGCTCTCAGTGGGTCAGAGCTTCATGAGCATTTCCCCTCGGCTACACCAGAAATACTCAGAGAGCTGTACTCACAGAGTCTGCAGACATTGGGATGCTCCAGCTCTAGGAGATCCCTGCAGGAGCTGCAGCTGCCTTGTCCTGCAGCCAGAGGCTTCCTGGGTCAGGGGCTGGCAGTGATTGTCCCACAGGCACTTCTCAGCACCTTCCCAGGCCAGGCTGAGTTTAAGCCCTCGGTGCCTCTGTGCTGTGCCCGGGCTGGCTGCAGGCAGTGCCCCAGCCCTGCTGGGCTATGCACAGGAGCTGCTCCTGGCCAGAGCTGTCTCTCTGCAGCGCTGCCCTTGCCAGGAGCTGCCTCTGGGCCAGGAGCCCGGCCCAGCTCAGCAGCACAGACACAGCACAAGGACTTGAATGACCCTCTGCGGCTCTCTGCTGAGCCCTGAACATCAGGCCCTCAGAGGGACCTGAAGAAACCTCTCAAGAATTCAAAGTCACAATCAAACTCCAAAGTTCCTGATACCTTTAATGGGTCCCAGTGAGGGACACAGGTGAGAAAGTGTCCCCAGGCCCCAGTGAGAGCAGGAAACTGGAGGCAGTGATGACAGGTGGGGACAAAGAGAAGCCAAGTCTTAGTGCCCTGGGGCACAGCAGCATCTGTGCCACCAAGGGCTGTGAGGAGACACCTTGTCCTGAGGCACTGGGGCCTCCTGGCACAGCCCCAGCAAGGCTGGCCACTGTCACCCCCTTGTCCTGCCCTCAGCATCCCCCCACATCCCAGTGGCCTCAAGGATCTGCTGGAAGGAGTCCCTGGGGAGCCTTGGTCAGGAATGGCCCTGGGGGGCTCCCAGGGACTGCAGGTTTTCAAAGGACTTTGGCTTTTGCTTTTGTCTTAGAGTCTCTGAGAGCTTTGTGCAATCATGGCTCCAATTATCTGCTTTAATGAGTCCCTTGAGAGGCTTTATCAGTACCAACACTCAGTGGGGCCATTAATGCTTTGAGATACTCAAGGTGTTTAAGGTTCTATGGATTTCCCTTCCCACACTGAGTCTCTGAGAGGTTTCTGTGCAATCCTGGCCTCCAATTCTCTCCTCCAAGGACTCCATGAGGAGCCTGTGCTGGGCATGGACCTCAGTGGGACCCATTAATGCTTCGAGGCAATTTGGGTTTTTCCTCTGACTTTGACTCCTGGAAAGGTTTGTGCAATCTCCTCTCAGGCCCTGAGGTTCAAGGGCTCAGCTCCAAATGCACCACGGGGCTCATTAGGGCAAAGCAAGTCCTGACAAACCATGGCTCTGCCTTGATTTCCCTCTGCTCCAGTGCACTTCATTAGGAAGGTTTTTTCCTATAGTTATGGAGCAATATTTCAAAGTGTTTCTAATAAATCCACATTCCTCTTTTAAAGGGTGTATTTTTCTCTTTAGAGAAGAGGTGATTGCAGCATTCAGTGATTGATATTGATCCAGGGTCTCTCCTCAGGAGGTCTCTGCTCACTCACCTGGGACCTGCTTTGCTCGAGAGCTGGCTGCACTCAGGCAAAGAGGGCTTTTCCTTTTCTTTTTTTTTTTTTTTTTTTTAGCAATCCACAGCTCCTAAGTTTCCCCACTGAAAACAGACACCCTCCTCAAGTGTGTGCCAAGCCCAAGGTGCCTCCAAGGAGGTTCCTTTCCCCAAGGCAGAGCCATGCAAGGAATGTTTTAGACCTTTGGACTCCTTGGCTCCAGGTGGCCCTGCTGTGTCACAATGGATATTTGGTTCCATCAGGCCCCACGGTGTCACTGGGGTTTCCTTGGGTCCATTTGGCCCCAAGTGTCTCAGGGCTCTCCTTTTTCCTGCAGCAAGCAGCAGCAAACCCCACTGCCAGGGCCAAATGCCTGGCAAGGAGGAGCAGGGGGGCACATTTGCAGGGATGGATTTTGCCTTCCCAGGTGACAGGGACGTGGTGTGGGGCCCTGCTGTCCTGGAGATGGCTGAACACCGGCCTGCCCATGGCAAGGGGAAGAGACAACAACCTCTGGCCATGGAACTACAGCAGCAGAGAGGGCAGGCACCAGGCTGGCTTTCAAAGGCTCTCACCAGCACAGGAAACATCCGTGCAGGACATTTTCTTGACAGCTGACATTTCAGGCAATTCTTTTAGACAGAGATGCACCAGCAAATGGCAAGTGAAACAGTTTCAGCTTTGTGTGTGGCCTGAGAAGAGCTGGCATCTTTTCAGCAATGTGAGCTGTTGCATGCCTTGCTCAGGGCCAGGATGTGGGATCTTGGAGCAGGCTCCGCTCTCCTGGGGGGCTTCTCTTGCCAGGCCGGCTCTAAAAGCGCAAGCAAAGAGCGGCGTGAGGCAGAGCACAAAGGAAGCAGCGGGCCGACGCCTTGAAGCACTGGGCTGGCAGTGCCATTTGCCGAGCGCTCCTCAGCAGCCCGGCTGCAAAGAAAGGCCGCTCGGGCCGAGCACAAGATCCGCAGGCAGCGGCGAGCAGCAGCTGGAGCCCAGCAGGGCCTTGGAGGAGCGGGCCGAGCCCCGGGCCGGCTTCCAAAGGGGCTTCGGGGCTGGCGGCGATGGCGCCGAGTGCCCTGCCCGTGTCCCCCTGGGCTCTGCGGCGCCACGGGGCCAGAGGCCGGGGCCGGTGCTCGGGCCCTGCTGCCACAAGGGCGCTGCCGAGGGCTCGCCGCCCTTGAGCCGGGGCCGGGGCGGCGCTGAGGGAGCGGCGCCGCCATTGCTGCCGCCCTCAGGGGCTCTGAGGGGAGCGCGGCTCCCGCCAGCCCCGCTCGGCTGCGAGGAGAGAGCGAGAGAGGAAAGAGAGAATAGAGAGAGGAGAGAGAGAATAGAGAGAGGAAAGAGAGAATAGAGAGAGGAGAGAGATAACAGAGAGAGGAAAGAGAGAATAGAGAGAGGAAAGAGAGAACAGAGAGAGGAAAGAGAGAATAGAGAGAGGAAAGAGAGAATAGAGAGAGGAAAGAGAGAACAGAGAGAGGAGAGAGAGAATAGAGAGAGGAAAGAGAGAATAGAGAGAGGAAAGAGAACAGAGAGAGGAAAGAGAGAATAGCGAGAGGAAAGAGAGAATAGAGAGAGGAAAGAGAACAGAGAGAGGAAAGAGAGAATAGAGAGAGGAAAGAGAGAATAGAGAGAGGAAAGAGAACAGAGAGAGGCAAGAGAGAACAGAGAGAGGAGAGAGAGAATAGAGAGAGAACAGAGAGATAATAGAGGAAAGAGAGAATAGAGAGAGGAAAGAGAATAGAGTAAAGCGAGAATAGAGAGAATAAAAAGAGTAAAGAGAGAGAGTAAAGAGAGAATTGAGAGAGGAAAGAGAATAAAAAGAGAATAGAGAGAGTAAAGACAGAATAGAGAGAGTAAAGACAGAATAGAGAGAATAAAGAGAAAGAATAAAGAGGGTAAAGAGGCAGAGTAAAGAGAAAGAGTAAAGAGAGACAGTAAAGAGAATAAAGAGAAAGAACAGGGAATAGAGAAGTGAGTAAGAGAGAGAGTAAAGAGATAATAAAGAAAGAGTAAAGAGAGAATGAAGAGAGAGTAAAGAGAGAAAGAGATAATAGAGTAAAGAGTGTAAAGAAGGAATAAAAAGAGGAAAGAGAGATAATAAAGAGAGTAAAGAAAGAATCAAGAGAGAGTAAAGAGAGGGAGTCAAGAGAGAAAGTAAAGAGAGAATAGAATAAAGACTGGATAAAGACAGAGTAAAAAGAGATTAAAGACAGAGAGAGTAAAGAAGGGGAAGAAGATTGGAATTGAGTAATTATTGGGTTGGATTGGGATTTTTGGAGGTGGAATTGAACCATTTTGGTTTAAGGCTTAATTGGTTTTCGTGGGATTTAGTTGTTTTGAGGTGATAGATCATTCTTTCTTGGCTTTTAGAGTGCAAAGAGACAGAGAACACTCCCTCAAATTCTCCCACAACACAAAAATCCTCCACACTATGTCCTCATGGTGACCCTAAATTCTGGACACCCCAATTCTGGCCTCATTACCCCAAAAATCTCCATTTCGACCCCAATTTGGACCTCAGTTTTGGAGCTGACCTGAGTTGGGGACAGCCCTGAAAAACCTCCCTAAAAACCCCAAAATGCCCACAAAAACCTCCCTAAAACCCTCAAGATGCCCCCAATAATCCCCACAAATCCCTCGTGGTGACCCCAAATTCTGGGCACCCTAATTCTTGCCTGATTACTCCAGAAATCCCCATTTTTCCTCAGTTTTCGGCCCTAATTTTGGGGCTGACCTGGGGCGGGGACAGTGCCTAAAAACCTCCTGAGAAATCCTGAAAATGCCCCTAAAAACCTCCCTTAAACCCCCAAAATGCCCCCAAAAACCTCCCTAAAAATTCCCCAAATCCCCCCAAATGCCTCGTGGTGACCCCAAACTCTTGACGGCCTAATTCTGACCCTGTTATCCCAACAATCTCAATTTTTACCCCATTTTGGACCTCGATTTTGGGGCTGACCTGGGCTGGGGATAGCCGTGAAAAACCTCCCTAAAACCCCCTAAAATACCCCCAAAACATCCCTAATATGTTCCAAATCCCTCGTGGTGAACCCAAATTGTGGACATCCCAGTTCTTCCCTCATTACCCCAAAATCTCTCTTTTTACCCTGTTTTGGACCCCAGTTTTGGAGCTGACCTGTGGCAGGGACAGTGCCCAAAAACCTCCCTAAATACCCCCAGAATGCCCTCAGAATACCCCTAAAACTCTCATGGTGGCCCCACATTCTGGACACATCAATTCTGGCCTCATTACCCCAAAAGTGTCCATTTTTACCCCATTTCAGACCCCGATTTTGGGGCTGACCTTGGGTGAGGATAACACCCACAAACCTCCCTAAAACTCCCCAAAATTCCCCCAAAATTCTCGTGGTGACCCCAAATTCTGCACACCCCACCCCCCACGCCAAAATCTCTGATTATACCCCAGTTTTGGACCCCAATTTTGAGGCTCACCTGGGCTGAGGACAGCGATGGCAGCGCTGGGGAGGGACAGCCCCCCAAAACCCAAAAAAATGCCCCCAAAATGCCCCCAAATCCCTCATGGTGACCCGAAATTCAGGACACAGCACCCACACCCCAAACCCACCATTTTCCCCCCATTTTTTCCCCGATTTTGGGGCTGACCTGGGCTGGGGACGGCAGCGGCGGTGCTGGGAGGGGACAGCCACCAAAAACCCCAAAATGCCCCCCAAAAAACCGAAAATTCCTCCAAATCCTTCATGGTGACCTCAGATTCTGGACACTCCACCCACACCCTAAAATCTCCAATTTCTCCCAATTTTGGACCCAAATTTTGGGGTTCAGCTGGGCTGGGGACATCAGTGGCCACGGTGGGCAGGGACAGCACCCAAAAATCCCCAAAATGTCCCTAAAATGTCCCTAGAGACCCCAAATTCTGGACACTCCACCCCCATACTGCAAAATCTCCATTTTTTACCCCATTTTGGACCCTGATTTTGCGGCTCACCTGGGCTGGGGACATCGACAGTGGTGCTGGGAGGGGACAGACCCCAAAAACCTCCATAAAATCCCTAAAATGCTCTTAAAATTCTCATGGTGACCCCAAATTCTGGACCCCCTAATTCTGGCCTTGTTACCCCAAAAATCTCCATTTTTACCCCATTTTTCCCCTCTCCTGGGTTAGACAGGAGAGGTCACAATCTAGGAAGTGACCGATGCTGCAGGAGGTGATACAACTTCCTTCCTGAGAGAGAGAGCCAATAACCAGGGAGTTTTAAGGATTGATGTGTAGGGAAACCAATTCAAAAGTTGATCCACCTTCGAGGAAAAACCATCTATAATCAGAGAGCCTCTGAGCCTCTTCCTCTTTTGGCCTGCTGCAGTGTAGGGAGGAGCATCTCCCTGCTTCTCTCCCCGGGAAGGCGCTGTCCCCCCCAGTCCTTCCAAAGGAGGGAGAGGGAAGGGAGGTTTAGGGCGGCCGTGCAGCTGCAGCTGGGCGTGGGGGAGGAACCAGATGGAATTTTCGGCAGATGCAGTTCAGCCGACAGGTCAGCTCCACCAGACAGGGCCAGGGCCCTGCTCCGGGCCAGGCAAGGACAGGCCCTGCCCTGTCACCCCAGGCCCGGCCGGCCCTACCAGGCTGAGCCAGCTTCACAGGGCCAGGCACAGAGACTCTGAGAGCTTCTGCCATCCAGCTCGGACCTTTTCAAACAGCCCGGCAGAGAGCACGGGATCGTCACACTGCCAGAGAGAGAGAGAGATTAACTCTCTCCATGCCTGGACTGAACTTGCAGACACCCATCCTTCCTTGCACAGAGAGAGGAACGAGTGAGGACATCTACACAAATACAGCATAGAGACTTTACAGTCAGTGAGGAAAGCAGAACGGATGCCTAGAGGGAGGTGTACGAGAAGTGCTTTGAGAGGGAAGCTGAAAACTCTTTTGGAGAACCATGGTTGGGGATTGAGCTAATAAATTCCCTGTAATATAGGAAGAAATAGTCCAAAGGGAGAATGTGAGGTTCTAATTGCAGCCAGTGAACTGAAATACCTGGGTAAAGACAAGTAGGTGTTGAAAGAAGTACAGCCTGATGAGAAACTTGAAGCAAGAGAGAGGAGAGGCTGTGACCCAGAGCCCTGGTCCCGGGGGAATGCCAGAGAACCTGTGTTGTCAGGAGAGCCTGTGTTGCTCAGCACAGAAGAAGGGATTTTCTTTGTTGCTGCAATTGAACTGTTCATCCTTAAAAAGGTACCCCATGGGCTGTTCATGACCCACCATAGTGGCTGTGGGAAGGCTGCTGGTGTGGGAGGGGATCCACCATTCAGCAGATCTTTCTTCCAGGTGGCAGCTGATGGTGAGGCTGAAGAGCCATAAAAAACTGTACTTCTTCCTACAGAAAATCCATGGTGTAAACAAAAGAGACTTCTCTCCCTAATTGAACTGAAAGAAGAACTATTTCAGAGATGGTAAACTGACTGGAGGTCAAAGTGTTGTCTTTTGTGTGTTGTCAGGGAGAATGAAATGGAGAGGTGGGGGAAGGAGGGGTGGTCTGAGGAGTTTGTTCTGGTTTTTCTTATTTTTTTTCTTTGTCTTAGGTGTGTTAATAAACTTTCTTTATAAAGATTGAGGCTGCTTTGCCTACTCCTAATCCTCATCTCACAGCAAACATCAGGTGAATTTAAGTAAGTGTGCTGGCATTTGGCCAGAAACTCGAATAGGCGCACTGGAACCACTGCACCCAGGGGCCGGTGTCTGCATTCCAAGGGTGTTGCAGTCTGCTCCCCAGGGACCCTCCCCACGTGCAAGCAGCGCCCAAGGAGCAGCTGCGCAAGTTCCGAGTTTGGAGCAGAATCCCCTGTGCACACAAATGCCAACTGGCATTTCAGGGGCTGGCAGGAGAAGCTAAATTCATCTGCTCGCTGCCCTTTCTAGCCGTGGCCACGCTGATGCAATTGGAAGAATTGCCCCTGGCCAGGCAGCTCTCGGGTAGAAGATTGGCTTTTGCTCCTCATGTTTCTGAGGTGCCAGCTGCCACTTCCTCAGGTTTTCCTTCCAATTCCTAAGGGCTTTTGACTCTTTTGACCATTTCAACACTTTCTGTGCGTCCCTGTGAGCGAGCATGCACCACAAAGCCTGTCCCTCAAAGCCTTGAGGTACTGCCAAAGCAGAACTTGTTCATGCTCTTTTCTTATGGTGATTTTATAAGCTCCTCCAGACCCTTCAAGCAAACTGACACTGGAGACAAAGGCTTGACCTTGGAATCCTAGGGCACTTTGTGTGTGTGTGTTTTTACAATGTGCTTTTGCAGGGCCTTGGGCTGAGCACGGTGAGGGCCGAGGCCTGGGGCCCTCGAGATGGCAGCAGGGAGCCCCCGGGGCAGCGGCCCTGAGGGGCGGCCCTGAGGGGCGGCACAGGGTGCATTTCCCCCGAGCAGCGAGCGAGCCAGCGGCCGGGCGGGCGGGGAAAGGCGCCCCCGGGGAGAAGGGCAGGCAGAAAGGCCCCGGCTCTGTGCCAAGTGGGCGGCCCATCGCCAATTGCTGGCTCCCGGAGCCGCTGGCAGGGCCGTGTCCCCTTCACGCCGCTGACACCGCACCTGCAGTGCTGCGTCCGCCTCTGCCGGGCTCCCCAGCACGGACGGCAAGGACATGGACGCGCCGGAGCAGGTGCCCAGGAGGGACCCCGAGATGATCCCAGGGCTGGAGCACCTCTCGTGCAAGGAAAGGCTGAGACAGCTGGCCTTGTTCAGCCTGGAAAGAGCCTTAGGCTTAGGCTTGAGCCAACTGTGGCCTTCCAGTACCTGACAGCAACCTCCAAGCAAGCTGCAGAGGGACTTTGTACAAGGGCAGGCAGGGACAGCACTTGGGAGAAGGGATCCAAACGGAGAGAGAGGAGGTTTAGATGAGGGATGCAGAAAAAGACTCTCCTGGAGCAGGTTGCCCAGAGAAGCTGTGCATGGCCCATCCCTGACGGTGCTCAAGGCCCGGCTGGATGGAGCTCAAGGGCTGGCCGCAGGAGGTGCTCTGTGACGGGCTGGCTGTGGCACGCTTGGCTGAAGGAGGTGGCCGTGTCCTGCCGTGCCGCTCTCCCGCAAAGGGCAGGCTGGGCCGGGAGGCCGGCGCAGCTCTGAGCACACACAGCGCGGCCCGGGCCCTGCGTGCGCTGGAAGCAGCTGGGCAGGAGCCTTCTGCAAGTGCCCGGCGCTTTCTGCCTTCTCTCCCCAGAGTGCCAACATCTGATCCGCGGGTGTTTGTCCAAGCACCCCGCGGACCGGCCCCTGCTGGAGGAGATCTTGCTCCACCCTTGGGTGCGGGGCAGGCGTCTTTGATGCCTTGCAACACCGAGCCTCTGCAACACCCACTTAGCGAGTGCCACGCAGGGCTGAGGACCTGAAAAATAAAACAAGCAAAAACCCAATCTGGGCTGTCGCTTTCAGGGTACTGGGGGTGGCCCAGTGTGTTGCAGCCTTCCTGGAGGAAGTGTCCCATCAGAGAACGGCTGCAAGTGATTTCAGCTCTTGTGGTTCAGCTCTTTGTGAAATGGCCCGAGGCAGACCTGGGGACAGAGATTCAAGGGATCCATATGGCAGCTCCACAGGGTCGCTTTATTGTCCAGAAGCTGCTGTGAAGGGAAGGCAGGGACGGCTGCTCCCTGCCTGAGGCTGGGACTGGGGTCTTGCTATGGGGAAGGCAGGGGGTGGGCTAAGAACCAGTTAGCCAGCTGGGTACAAGGGATGGCCATGGAGGAGCAAGGCATGCTGGGGGTGGTTCGCTGGTCACCATGACCCAGAGGTAGGTTTCTTATCTCTGAGTCGTTTTGCCCTCAGGCTTTTCTGCAAGGGAGTGCAGAGGGCTCTTGAGCCAAGAGCTCACCGCCCTCCCCAGTCATTGGTGCTGGTCAGTGGAGCGGTCAGTGGTGTTGGTCATCACAGTATGTTCAGTAGGGGGTGCTCAGTGGAGTGTGGTCAGTGGGTGTGGTCAGTGGTGTGGTCAGTGTGGTGTGGTCTCTGGGTGGGTGTGGTGTGATGTCGTTAGTGTGGTGCAGTCAGTGTAGTGTGGTCAGTGGTGTGGTCAGTGTGGTGTGGTCTCTGGGTGGGTGTGGTGTGATGTCGTTAGTGTGGTGCTGTCAGTGTAGTGTGGTCAGTGGTGTGGTCAGTGTGGTGTGGTCATTAGGTGCGCGTGGTCAGTGAGATGTGGTTAGTGGTGTTTGGCCAGAGGGGTGTGGTCTGTAGGTGTGGTCAGTGGCTGTGGTCGGTAGGGTGTGGTCCATGGATGTGAACAGTGGGTGTGGTAAGTAGGGTGTTTTGAGTGGGGTCTGGTCAGTGGGTCTGGTCAGCGTGTGTGGTCAACGGATGTGGTCAGTGGGTGTGGTCAGTGAATGTGGTTGCTGGGTGTGGTTTGTGGCTGTGGTATGATAGGTGTGGTCAGTGGTGTGGTCAGTGGGATGTGGTCAGTGAATGTGGTTGCTGGGTGTGGTTCGTGGCTGTGGTATGATAGGTGTGGTCAATGTAGTGTGGTCAGGGGGTGTGGTAAGTGAAGTGTAGTCAGTGGTGTGCAGTGAGTAAGGTGTGGTCATTGAGTATGGTCAGTGGGTGTGGTCAGTAGGGTGTGGTCAGTGGATATCGTCAGTAGGGTGTGGTTAGTGGGTGTGGTTAGTGGGTTTGGTCAGTAAGGTGTGGTCAGTAAAGTGTGGTCAGTTAGGTGTAGTCAGTGTGTATGGTCATTAAGGTGTGGTGAGTGGGTGTGGTCAGTGGATGTGGTCAGTAAGGTGTGGTCAGTAAGGTGTGGTCAGTAAGGTGAGGTCAGTGGGTGTGGTCAGTGGGTGTGGTCTGTGGGTGTGGTCATTAAGGTGTGGTCAGTAAGGTTTGGTCAGTGGGTGTGGTCAGTAAGGTGTGGTCAGTAAGGTGTGGTCTGTGGGTGTGGTCAGTGGGTGTGGTCAGTGTGGTGCGGTCAGTAGGGTGTGGTCACAGGGAGTGGTCAGTAGGTGTGGTCAGTGTAGGTGTGGTCAGTGGGTGTGGTCAATGGGTGCGGTCAGTAAGGTGTGGTCAGTGGGTGCGGTCAGTGGGTGGGGTCAGTAAGGTGTGGTGAGTGGGTGTGGTGAGTGGGTGTGGTGAGTGGGTGTGGTCAGTAAGGTGTGGTCAGTGGGTGTGGTCAGTAGGGTGTGGTCAGCAGGTGTGTTCAGGGGTTGTGGTCAGTAAGGTGTGGCCAGTTTAGTGTGGTCAGTAAGGTGTGGTCATTGGGTGTGGTCAGTGGTGTGTCATAAGTGGGTGTGGTATGCCACTCTTTACTCTCTCTCCATTCTTTCTTTCCTCTCTCCATTCTCTCGTTCCTCTCTCTATTCTCTCTTTCCTCTCTCTATTCTCTCTTTACTCTCTCTATTCTCTCTTTCCTTTCTCCATTCTCTCTTTCCTCTCTCTGTTCTCTCTTTCCTCTCTATTCTCTCTTTCCTCTCTCTGTTCTCTCTTTCCTCTCTCTGTTCTCTCTTTCCTCTCTCTGTTCTCTCTTTCCTCTCTCTATTCTATCTTTCCTCTCTCTATTCTCTCTTTCCTTTCTCCATTCTCTCTTTCCTCTCTCTATTCTCTCTTTCCTCTCTATTCTCTCTTTCCCCTCTCTATTCTCTTTCCTCTCTCTGTTCTCTCTTTCCTCTCTCTGTTCTCTCTTTCCTCTCTCTGTTCTCTCTTTCCTCTCTCTGTTCTCTCTTTCCTCTCTCTATTCTCTCTTTCCTCTCTCTATTCTCTCTTTCCTCTCCCTCTCTCTATTCTCTCTTTTTTCTCTATTCTCTCTTTCCTCTCTCTGTTCTCTCTTACCTCTCTCCATTCTCTCTTTCCTCTCTGTTCTCTCTTTCCTCTCTCTGTTCTCTCTTTCCTCTCTCTGTTCTCTCTTTCCTCTCTCTATTCACTCTTTCCTCTCTCTGTTCTCTCTTTCCTCTCTCTGTTCTCTCTTTCCTCTCTCTGTTCTCTCTTTCCTCTCTCTGTTCTCTCTTTCCTCTCTCTATTCTCTCTTTCCTCTCTCTATTCTCTCTTTTGTCTCTATTCTCTCTCTCCTCTCTCTGTTCTCTCTTTCCTCTCTCTTATTCTCTCTTTCCTCTCTCTATTCTCTCTTTCCTCTCTCTGTTCTCTCTTTCCTCTCTCTGTTCTCTCTTTCCTCTCTCTATTCTCTTTCCTTCTCTCTATCTCTCTTTCCTCTCTCTGTTCTCTCTTTCCTCTCTCTATCTCTCTTTCCTCTCTCTATTCTCTCTTTCTCTTTCTCTCTCTCTCCTCTGTTCTCTCTCTCTCTCTCTATTCTCTCTTTCCTCTCTCTATTCTCTCTTTCCTCTCTCTGTTCTCTCTTTCCTCTCTCTATTCTCTTTCTTCTCTCTATTCTCTTTCCTCTCTCTGTTCTCTCTTTCCTCTCTCTATTCTCTCTTTCCTCTCTATTCTCTCTTTCCTCTCTCTGTTCTCTCTTTCCTCTCTATTCTTTCTTTCCTCTCTCTGTTCTCTCTTTCCTCTCTCTATTCTCTCTTTCCTCTCTCTGTTCTCTCTTTCCTCTCTCTATTCTCTCTTTCCTCTCTCTATTCTCTCTTTCCTCTCTCTATTCTCTCTTTCCTCTCTCTAGTCTCTCTTTCCTCTCTCTATTCTCTCTTTCCCCTCTCTATTCTCTCTTTCCTCTCTCTGTTCTCTCCTTCCTCTCTCTGTTCTCTCTTTCCTCTCTCTGTTCTCTCTTTCCTCTCTCTGTTCTCTCTTTCCTCTCTCGCTCTCTCCTCGCAGCCGAGCGGGGCTGGCGGGAGCCGCGCTCCCCTCAGAGCCCCTGAGGGCGGCAGCAATGGCGGCGCCGCTCCCTCAGCGCCGCCCCGGGCCCGGCTCAAGGGCGGCGAGCCCTCGGCAGCGCCCTTGTGGCAGCAGGGCCCGAGCCCCGGCCCCGGCCTCTGGCCCCGTGGCGCCGCAGAGCCCAGGGGGACACGGGCAGGGCACTCGGCGCCATCGCCGCCAGCCCCGAAGCCCCTTTGGAAGCCGGCCCGGGGCTCGGCCCCGCGCCTCCAAGGCCCTGCTGGGCTCCAGCTGCTGCTCGCCGCTGCCTGCGGATCTTGTGCTCGGCCCGAGCGGCCTTTCTTTGCAGCCGGGCTGCTGAGGAGCGCTCGGCAAATGGCACTGCCAGCCCAGTGCTTCAAGGCATCGGCCCGCTGCTTCCTTTGTGCTCTGCCTCACGCCGCTCTTTGCTTCCGCTTTTAGAGCCGGCCTGGCAAGAGAAGCCCCCCAGGAGAGCGCAGCCTGCTCCAAGATCCCACATCCTGGCCCTGAGCAAGGCATGCAACAGCTCACACTGCTGAAAAGATGCCAGCTCTTCTCAGGCCACACACAAAGCCGAAACTGTTTCACTTGCCATTTGCTGGTGCATCTCTGTCTAAAAGAATTGCCTGAAATGTCAGCTGTCAAGAAAATGTCCTGCACGGATGTTTCCTGTGCTGGTGAGAGCCTTTGAAAGCCAGCCTTGTGCCTGCCCTCTCTGCTGCTGTAGTTCCATGGCCAGAGGTTGTTGTCTCTTCCCCTTGCCATGGGCAGGCCGGTGTTCAGCCATCTCCAGGACAGCAGGGCCCCATGCCACGTCCCTGTCACCTGGGAAGGCAAAATCCATCCCTGCAAATGTGCCCCCCTGCTCCTCCTTGCCAGGCATTTGGCCCTGGCAGTGGGGTTTGCTGCTGCTTGCTGCAGGAAAAAGGAGAGCCCTGAGACACTTGGGGCCAAATGGAACCAAGGAAACCCCAGTGACACCGTGGGGCCTGATGGAACCAAATATCCATTGTGACATGTCGGCGAGAGGAGCAAGACGACGATCCAATGTGATTCATAAATCAAGCTCGTTTATTGTCAGACAGTGCACATACTTATACTACCTTACGTGCTCAAAATATTATTCACTTACAGAAGTTTCACACGGGATCTTTCTCTAATCTAATTAACACACAAACTGGTATCAGAAGGCAATAACAACAACAGTTTCTTCTGCCAAGCTAATCTCTAGACACCTGCACCTTGTTTACAGCTCTCATGTCTCCCTTTCCCACAGTTGTTTTGAGAACAGCCTTGAGCAGAGGCATAACACTTGTCTATGGAGTCTGGATTGCTCACTTATACCTTATGTCTGTGCAGCCAGAAATGGCCATTTCCCAACATATCCCCCTTCTTTTCTTTGAGCAATCCAGACCATGTTTACACTTTTTCTATTACTTATCAAATACTTAACATTATAAACTTATTGACACTTAAACTTAACAGAAATGAAACATAACAGCACTTAACCTTAACAGTCCTTAACACTTCATTTGAACTTAACACTTATATTTAGCAGAACTTAGATTTAACAGAACCTAACCTAAAGAGAGCTTAACAGAATTTAAAATCAATAAACTTTAACCTAACATCACTTAAATTTAGCAACACTTAAACTTAACTGAACTTATGGCACTTTTACTCTTATGATTGTAATAACTATTAAAACTATCAATCTTATCTTAATAAACTTCATTCATCATCCATTTTTTAAACTTATATCAGTCAATCAATTTCTTAAAGGCAATGTTACTCTTATTATCTACTTCAGTCTTTTCCCAGTTAAACTGGGTCTTCTTTGCACAAGCCCTCTAGCGACCCATGGCCCTGGTCATGGAGCCATTTTTCAACAATTCCTCCCTGTTCCTCTTTTGCAAGCAAAACATTGTGGGTCACTGTGGTTACTTGTTTCATTAAACAGCTATACACAATCTTAACAATTATTATAAACACAATAACAACAACACACAATCGAAGGCCTTCAAATAACAAGGTTTGGATCCAACCTGTGATGCCCAATGAGGACAACCATTTAGCTATTCCTAAGTCAGTGCTCACTTGCAATTGCTGGGTGAGCTGAGTCAAAGTTTTTAACTGTGCATGTATTGAATTAGAATGATCAGAGAGATTCATGCAACACATTCCCTCAAATTCTTCACACCCATGTCCTTGTGCCAACAATAAAAAGTCTATTGCGGCTCTATTTTGCAACGCGGCGTGTCTCACCGAATCCACATCAAGCAACAAGTCTGAAATTGCTTTAGATGTAGCGTTTGTTTGCTTGGAGAGCCAACAACCTAGTTTGTTCAATTGGGCCAAGGCCCCAGCCGAGGCCACTCCTGGAGCAAGGAAGGAGGCTGCAATAATAGCAGCAGGCGACCAAAACTCGACATTAGATTTGCAATCAGCAGCAAAGCCGTGTACAAAGCGTTTCAAGCGCCTGAGATGGTGCTGTCGAAGCTTATTAAGAATCATCGATGTGTTGGGGGTCAGCAATGTCAACCTTCCAAGAGAACAGGGTCCCCCTTTTATTTTGGAGGGGATACCTGGCCAGGCTCGATCTCCACAAATGAAAAACATGCCACTAGGTAATTTCAAGGGTTGATTAGTAGAATGGGAAATATTGGGGGAGGTATAATTGCACCATACACGAGTGTCTCCATACACTGAAAGGCTAGAGTTCACACGGGCCCAAGCCCCGGGGACCCACACCAAGCCCAGCCCTGGGCCATGGCGGCTACAGCCGGGGCAGGCTCTTACAATGCCTTTTGCTTCCTGCATTGTCATCCTAAACTGGCAAAAAAGTCCCTTCGCATTTTGGTGAAAGGTACCATGAGCTTCTCCGGCCTTGCTTTCATCTGAGGGGCCTGGATTGCTCACTTAAAGATGGCCATTTCCCAACATATCCCCCTTCTTTTCTTTGAGCAATCCAGGCCTGGTTTACACCTTTTTTTTTTTTCTTCTACTGTATTCATCAAATACTTAACTACACATTGCAATAATACACTTATGATTATAATAATTACTAAAACTATCAATTCCATTTTTACAAAGTTCACTAATCAGTCTTTAAAACTTAAGCTTGTTAACCAGGCTCTTAAAGGCGTACTTTAAGTGTACAATTATCTGTATCTTTTTCGTGATTTAACACACATACTTGCAACCTTACAAGTCCCCTTTCTGTTTTAATCAGTATGAGTTTGTTTATGG